>JBAFWW010032847.1:977-20728 GCA_036873685.1 Agapornis canus | reverse complement strand
TGTTACCCCTTGTCCTGTCACTACAGTTCCTAATGAAGAGTCCCTCCCCAGCATCTTTATAGGTTCCCTTCAACGTTTCAGCTTGTGATGAATAGAACCCTCCAGCCCAGTATCTGAATCTGCAGCATGGAAGAAAAGACATAGCAGATGGATTTCAACAGTCACATGGGCAGAGAAAAAGGGTAACACAAACCAAGAGATTTTTAGGATGGCCTGGCCCATGTGCATTGCTTGCTTAATCTCTGTGACACCTTTGGTAATGCTTTTTGTAAAAGGAAGTACCAACATAGAAAAGCTGTCTTTGGTGCACTTTCAGCAGTCAAGGAGCTTCTCAAGTCTGTTCTTCTTAGGTTTCATTTGTTTAGCTGTCAGCCTCCATTCAGCAACAACTCCTATCTCAAAATCCTCACAGGCAGAAAGAAAAGTGCCTTTCAGGACTCTGTTGGTATCACTTCCAACCACAACCAGATCAGCAAGGACATCAGTTTTAAAAGAGCTCCTAATATCTCTCTGAAGCAGTTCTTTCTGATGGAAATAGTGTCAGGATGTGGTCTCAGAAGAGTTAACAGATGTCTCATACTAACAAACATAGCTAGAAGAAACTGATACTTCTCCATTTGCTTTTTCTTTTTTACATCACCTCTAAGTCAGCCAAGATTTGTTTAAGTATGCATTGCTTTTCTTGCACTTGGAAGGTTGTTTGTTAGGTTTGGGGGTATTATTTCTGTGTGTCTCTTAATATATTCACTTAGCCCAACAGCACTATTTATACTTACGTTCCACCAAAAGAATCAAGACCTAAACACAAAAACTTTTCTGTGAGATTGACTTTAGGTAGAGACAGTCAGACAGTAACCTAGGTTCACTAAAAGTTAATGGTAGAAGAGGGCCTCACTGAGGGCCATCTGTTTTTCCTTTGCTTTCTCTAAGACGAAGGAACATATATCTACCTGAGCAAAACATATTACCTAGAAAAGTTTATTTCCATCTCTTGCATGCAGAGACTTGCACGGATCTGGCCTTGCAGGTGGCACTGGAAGCTGAAGAGGGGTGTGAGGGACATGGGACATTGCTTCTTCCCTCTCCATCTCCCCTCCTAGCAAGTGATTTCTGCATTTTTACAGAAAGCAGGACCAGCAAGCCCTAGCCCCCTCCCCCCCTGCCATTTCTAAATACAGGCTAGAAACAATATATAACTTGATATAACTTTATTCATTACTCAGCTAACTGGATAACCGTAAGAGTTTTAAGACACTGGTCAAGGCATATCCATGACCTTTATGAATTAGTGGCTTACACCTAGGGGGGTGCACTTATGACACAGAGTCTTGATAATAGGTCCCATGGTCTAGCAAGACAGCCCAAGGCAATTTTCAAAATCAGTCTAGAAAGCAGTTCTTCAATCTATTTAATTGATATACAATTTTTATGGAGAAAACAAATCTCTAATTAGGTCAGCTGATATATGAGAAAACATATATGAGAAAACATAGTATGCAATTCCTCCTCCAGCTCATTAGTTTTTTCCACCAGGATCAGTTGTTTCAATTAAGAGACAATACCATTCCTTTCAAGCCTTGACCCACTTCTATCCCTATATCAACAATTATAACAGTTATTATAACTTATTATATTATTATATTATTATTTTAAAGTTATATTATTATAAAGTTATTATAAATTATTATAACTTCTATCCCTATATCAACAATTATAACAGTCCTATCCGTTTGTTCAGCTGGTGTTCAGAAGTTTTTCCTTACATGTTCTGCGGCTTCTGCTGTGATGTGAACTAGCCTTTTTTCTGGTTTGTTTGGGGTTTTTTTTAATATTTTATCAGACTACATTTAAAAATTGTGCTGAAGGAACTTTAAGATTGTAAAGTCAAAAACTAGAAAGTATCTTCATTAATGTAACCTGTCTGTACAGACCAGATTATGCTTCCTACAGTATGGCCTACACAAAACAGACCAAAATCACACTGTTTCCCCTGTGATTTCTTCATCGAGTACAGCTGTTGACTTTTAGGCTGCTTAGGTTGGATCAAGTAGTCACTTTTAGACATCTACACCTCTAGAACTTTGTGATGCATTTCTTGCAAAGAATACCCCAGCTTCATCCTAGTGCAAGAGTCGTAGAGCCTCTTCAGGAATTTGATTCTGATTCCCTGTGGGAGGAAATTAAACCTCACTTGTAAAAAGGCTTTGAGTATCTCTACTTTGATACTTGGTGTATTAAAAGTTGGCTTAGCTTGATGGATGTTGCTAAAAGCAAGAGGGAATTTATTCATCTCATGAAGTAAAACCAAATGTCAATTCTTAAAATCAAAGTTTAAGCAGTAGTGAGTTGGAAACCACTTAGTGGAAAGCAGAAGGTTGTGTGAAAGGCAATTGAATGGAATTATATGGCCAGAATTTAAAAATTGGATGTGCCATAAACTTGCTTTTAATTCACACTCAACTTTTTTCTTCAAAACAGTAATCTAAGTTTTAGTGTGGATTTTAGTTAGCTATATTTCAAGCAGAGGTGTGTTGTTTTCCTCAAGGCTTAAAGGCTTCTATGGTTATGGGGGTAGTGCTTTTCCGGTGGTGCAAGAAGGAGTGAATTTCACTGGTTATAAATTCATCAACTTTTAAGGCATCAAAAATATTTCTACCATTGGTTGGATGAAGAGTCTAGAATAAAAAATGGCATCTTGAGCCTGGTTCCAGGTGCCATCCTTCATTCACATTAATGTGTTTTCAGCTATGCCTGTAAACAATCACACATAATGGGCAGAGGGTAATAAGAATTCAAATACAAACTATAAGCTTGCCATGTAATTTGGGTTTTATCAGAGACTTCTCAAAATAACACTAAAAATACATTAAAAAATTAAAAAATGTGATATTTTTTATACTTGTGGGGGCCATTGGCTGAAATATTTACACTGAGCCTCAGAAGTTGTTTGTCCCTACTCACCCTGTGCATGTAATTCAAAGCAGCCCTGACCCTGAGCTACTTTAAAAGGCTGCAGCTGCCAAGACCTCTCTGAAACCCCTCAGTCACTGAGAACTGGTGAAGCACAGATACTTTTGAAGCTAACCTTAAAGGACTCATTTTCCTCTCCTCTGGTGCAGGGGTGGGTGGTTGTGCCAGCTGTATCTTCAACCTGCTGCAAATTCTCCTGCTTGTGCTGGGGTCTCAGCTAACACGCAGGACTAGCTCTGCTTGGGCAGGGTTTGGGAAGCCTGTTCTTCTTATCTGTTCCCAAGCTATCAGAACAAATCAGGTAATGCTCCCACTGTGAGTGTCTGCTTCGTACTGGAATTCAATTACAGAATTGAACAGTGCAAAGGAAAAATGCCTTATCCTGGGGGCATGTGCAGCTAACTGAGAGGGTATTCTCTTAATACACATATTTATTTTCATTCAAAGTAAACTTAAACTGTTTTTCCACCCTGAACAAATATCAGCTCACTGACATAGAAAAAGAAAACTACCTCCCTGGGCTAAATTAAAAATAAAGGCTTAAAGTTTGTGTGTAACTAGGCAATCATGAAACTGAAGAGGTCATCAAACATTTTGCCTTTGTTCTGAAAATGAGTTTGTGTATGGCTTTCATTCCTCTCTTTTGTTTCTCTAGCCCAGACAAAACTCTTTGCCAGTTCTCTGCCAGTTAAGCCAAGATTGATGCTACAGAAGACAGCCTGGTCCAGAACTTAAGAGTCCTAGCACCCTCTGTGTGGCTGTTTGTCATTAGAATTTACCAAGCCTTGTGTTCAATTTTGCTGGTTTTTTTCAGCTATGAGACACAGTCAAACAGACACTGCTAGCCACCCTCTTTCTCACAGGCAGGAAGAAAAAGCAGATACGAAAAACACAGTTTCACAGATCTGGACCCTCATAACCAGCAGCAGCATTAACACTTTTTCCTAAGAGACTGCAGTTTAAAATCCTTGTTTGACCCTTCTATGTTAAAAAATAACAAGCAGAAGGAAGGTTTCTCTGTGTTTTATAAAGGAGGATGGTAAATGGGAAGAAAGGTGTGTGACTTACACTAGATCCAAGCCTGATTAGTTTACTGTCTGCAAAGAGATTAGTGCCCAGGCATGTGGCACTGATTGAAGTGGGTCTATGAAGGAAGAGCCTAGGTTGAAGTACCCATGCGTCTTGCAGATTTTTTCCATGATTCAGCTAGTCTGATTCTTGCTGTTCAGGTAGTTTGATGTAGTGCCACAGAGCATGGTGAAGGCTTTCAAGGGCAACTGAAAAATTAGAGACATCTTTGGTAAATCCCTTCAGCTGGCCCAGAGCTTTGTGCAAAACTCTACCTGCATGACTTCAAGAGAAGACTTAGGCTCTGGAGATAATGACTTAGCAGCTCTCCTAACCTGGTGCTTGGGCCCACCGCCCTTTTGTGGCTGATCCCTAATTTTCAATTTCCCCATCCAACTTGTCCAGCCAACAGGGCCCCTAAGCTGAAGCAGTGGGTTTGCAACACTACAAAGCAGTTTGGATGGAGGTGATAGAGGAAACTTCTCCCTGTGTAGGATAGATGCTCTCTGCTTTGCACAACGTGATATTAGAAACTGCCTAACCCAGGAGTGTCTTGTAAAGTGGTGTGATCCAGGTCACTCCTGTGCCTGCTGAGACGTTGCTGCAAGGCACAAACTGGCTCTAGCATGCATCCCAGAGTGTGCTGTACAGGAAGGGTGTGTGCTTGTTTGGGGTGAAAGGAGTTCCACCAGGAAATGCTGGCACTTCCAAGAAATGACTCCAGGTATTTATTGCCTGTGGAACGAATGCCAGGCTTGGATGAACACCATCTTATCTGACTGAGCCAAACTGAATAGCCTCCCTCTTCATTGGCAGCAAGGGCTAAGTCAACCCTGCTGAAACTTGAAACACCTTTGTATAATTTGCATATTTCTATGATCACAGAATCACAGAGTGGTTAGGGTTGGAAGGGACATTAAAAATCATCTGTCTCCAATTCCCACTATGTTCCAGTCCCCAGTGGTGCTTGAGCAGTGACCATACACTGCTGGCATTATCCACTAGGAAGGTACCAAGTGCAACTACAAGACAGGAAAAAAGTGGACATATAATACGCTTCAAATATAAAGAATACAGTAAACATTAGTGTGATATTTTACCAGCCTCCTCACATGTCATTCCATCAGATTTGTAATCTAGATAATTCAAGGAACAGCACTGGTGACATGCAGCCTCCGTCTCAGAGCTTTGCTGTTTAAATGAGGGAAATAAAATTACCTTTTCCCAGCTTTCTGTCCTCCATTATATTAAAAATAGTGGTATATTTCCTATTTAGTAACAATTTTACACATATGGCAAGCAAGGCACATAGGGCATAGAGTGGCATGACACGTATATCTACATCTTTTGAAACAGTCCATTCCCTTAAAAAATTTGAATATTCCCTCTGGTATTGGTAGACCAGCTCAAAAAACTCCCATGTATTGCACATTTCTTTACTTTCCTGCTTCTTTTTTCTTCCTTACTTGCAATGATACGTATTCTTTGTTTGGTCTAAGCACCCAGTCAATACTGCATTCCTCTGACTTTCCCAAAGTTTGTGGCTGTTGAAGGGATCAGGAGAAGATGTTTAAATTATGCCTGGAGCAGGCATGCACAAATTTAAGTATGATGAGTTATTTGTGGCCTACCTAGAGAATGCGTTTGCTGGATGAGTAGCACTTTACTGAGTAGTCCCGCTGACTTAAATGGCATGACTCAAACAATTTGTGTCGCAGTTAAGAGGTTGAACACAGGTGGAAAACCAAAAGGTGTACGGAAATTCTTCTCTGTTGAGTGTGTGCACTCAGTTCCTGAACAGTATTAGCTGCCACTGCATGTGTTCACAGGTCTGTCTGTGACAACTCATCCTGCCTGGTTTTAGTCTATGCTGGGAATGAGGAAAAATGTCTCTCATTACCTTGTAGTGCCAATTGGTCAATACTGCATTTTTAAAAAGGATTTTTGGAAGGGAAAGAGGGAGAAAGTACATCATAAAGCTGGACAGAGAAGCAGGGGCCCTAAGAAACAGCACTCCACAACATTGTTTTGCCGGGTGGCAGTGATATGTTACAGCTGGAAACTCCTTTCTGCTGGAGGAATTTGGCTTGAAGACTCAAAGCCTGTTTACCATTGCAACCACATTAATGAAGGGCAGGCTCCAGCTCTTGGTCGGAGCACAGCTGTTGCTCCAACCAGGATGTTGTCCCCTTTTTACTCAGACTAGAGAACACAAATTAAACGTTCCATCACCTGCATTGTCTCTGCCCTCATTTTGTTTTGGGAAAAGAGAGAAAGCAAAACAGATGTCAGGCAGTGCTTTCTTCGGGATATGGATAGCAAGCAGAGTGCACAAGCAAAGTGATGCTGAAAAGGCATAAATTAAGCACATGCAGCTTTTAGGTTTGTGGGGAAGATCAGTTTAATGCCTAACCTGCAGGTAGGATTTTTCTAATTGCTGTTACTGTGTAACAGATAAATTGGGCATTACACTGCCCCCATGGCAATGGAAGCATTAATCCAGCCCATTACTCTTGGCCATTCTAATACAAAGCACAATGGATGTTTGGAGTTAGTGAATCCCACTCAAGAGCTGGCCATTGCTCTTTATAAAGCATCTTTTTGTGGGCAGAAAGGGCCCTAGGAAAGGAAACCTGTGCAGCCATGCCAGCACCCCACTGTCAGTCCAAAGACAGCCCTGTAGTGTGCTGTTTAGGATCCCACATCACAGCCACTGATAGAGCCATGCCTGCACACTGCTGCCTATCCACAGCTCTCTCAAAAGGAAAAGGGGGCCTTGTCAGCTCTGCAAGAGGAAGAGGAAGCAGTCCCCTCCTCCTCCTTCTCCCTGTGGGTGGGTGTGAGAGGTCTGGCTAGTCTCCCTGCTGGCATGAGAGAGATTGTGCAACCTATGCATCCTCCGCTCTTAGCGGGAGCACAAGCACATCCTTGTGCATGGTAAAAGCAGCTTCCCTGCCCATCATCTACTGCAAGAAGCTTGATGATGTGCTATACCCGGGTGGCCTTCCTTACCACATATGAACGCTGTATAAGCAGAGGAGAAAGGTGAGGAACTGACATTCAAAGTGAATAGGGGCAGACTTCCAGAGAGTGCAACTCAGTGCAGCCTATTGGCTTCAGTGATGCTGCATCAACTTACACCAGCTGAAAGCCCATTCTCTTCTTTTGCCAGAGTTAATATACTTTCCTTTCTTAGGACAGTGACAGAGCAGCCTAATGGTAATTATTGTTATGCAGGAAGTTGAAGTTAATTTCTGTTTTCACATGAGTATAAATGCCAGGGCCTGCATACATATATTCCAGAAGCAGCGAGAAATTGCATACAGCATTTCATTAGCATTTGCATTATCTTTGGTCCTAGAGGGCTCAGTGGAAATAGAGAACCTTTTGCATAAGGAAATTTACCCAGGGCTTTGTAAGGACTTTTTGACTGGGTCTTGAAAACCCCCAAGACTGGAGAAGACAGCTTCTCTGAGCGTCTTATTGCACTACCTGGTTGTCATCATGGGGAAGAAGCCCTTGCTTCAGCTTATGCCCATTATCACTCCCCTTCCTACCAGGAACTGCCAGAGTGCTGTCACGTCCCTCAAAGCCATTCCTGCTCCTTGCAGGACAGTGTTCCAGTTTTATCAACCCAGTGACCTCCTGGAGCCCCTTTGCTTTTGTCTTTGTCTCTCCTCTGTGGGGCCCCAAACAGGATGTAGTGCCTAGATAAGGCTCAGTGGGCCATGAGCACAGGGGATCCCCCAACTCCCCTGTACAAATCTATCTGCCCTGTAGAAACTGCAAAATGAAAAAGCCCAACCAAATAAACAAAACCCCACAGTAAACAAACAAGCTGGATCACAGCAAAAACAAGGAGATGGAGAACATGGTTTGCCTAAACTTTGCTTGCTTAGCTGAAACTTTCTGGGCTTCAAGACCATCCTGCCCTTGAGACTAGCAAACAGCCTATAGTGGTGGAAGAGTGGAATGGGAGGTATGCAAAGGGAGATTTTTGGGAATGATTTCCCAACTTCCAAGAACTTGAGTCTTATGGGTGATTAAATTTAGTAGCTCCTGAATCACTACTTTTTGTCCATGCATTTATCAGATTGTGTTTGAACTTCATGTAAACCTTTACCAACCTGTGGTAAGGAGTTCCACAAAATAATTAGATAAAGTTGCGTGAAAAGGAGCTTCATTTCATGTATGAAAATAATAGGTATTATGTTTTCAACTACTGCTTTCTGTTTTTACAGACACTCCTTACTTCAATAATTCCTTAATCGCCTTCTCTGTTCCACTTCTTGTTAACCAAAGAAATGTTAAATGCTGCATTCCTGGCAGTGTTCAAGGCCAGGTTGGACAGAGCTTTGGGCTACATGGTGTAGTGTAGTGTGAGGCACCCTTGCCCATGGCAGGGAATTAGAACTGGAGGATTTTAAGGACCTTTCCAACCTGAACCATTGTATGATTCTATGACTTATGTGGAGCACCTGCCTTTAATTGTCTGTTTTTCTCTTCTCTGTGCTTTACCCAGAGCAGATGCAGGCACAAGTCCTGCACAGGTTTTTAAAAAATGTCGCTACAAACAAAGTTTGGCAGAGATGTTTTCTGTTTCCTTCTCTTTTCCTCAAAGTTCCTAGAATGGGGTTTGCTTTTTCAGAGGAGCACCACCCCTGCTGCATGCAGAGCTATATATGTGAAATGCAGGATCTCATCCTGACTGAAGATAATCCATTGAAACCCTGTCCCTGCACCAGTAAATGTCTGAGACAGTTTTTCTGTAGTCTTACAAACCTTTTACCTCTACTCCATTGCCCTGCTAAGCTAGGGGTGGTTTCCAGGATTTCTTCACTGGGATAGCTCATTTCTGCTTTTATATCCTTTCAGTCTCACTTAATGCACTACACATTTTGCCCAAGTTACTTCAGATTTTGCCCCACTTCATCAATGGCATGGTGATGGCACAAGGACTATGCCCTGATAAAATACTTTGTTTGTTTTTTTACTATTGGACTGAAAGTTTTATGACTTGTCTGTATGCCTTTCCTTCTGCAGTCCTGGTTACTTTGGGCCTCATATTTATCCCAGGAACCTGAACTTTGGCTTTTGGAATAACTTCCTTTATCACATCCAAGCCCCAAGAAAGGCAAGAGATATTGAAAGGCTGTGAGAGAGAGACAGCATGTGAAGAACGGGTAGAAGTGGGAAACACATATCCGATATGCACACGGTTACCCATTGCCTGCACTATGGCGGCAGTTAACCTCCATGGGTATCATTTCAGGGACAGTAAAATGGCAAGAGCACAAGGTGTGACTTTATACATTGGTGTTTCCATTGCACTAGGTCATTTGGTGACATCCCAGGGCAGAATCTGACCCTCTGGGCACTACTGGGATTTTAGTACCTGTGGGGTCAAATTGTCCATGAAAAGGGAACAAAAGCTGTTTTTACTGTTTCACCAACCCAGGAGAGCACTGAGTTTTCTGAAAGTGATGTGTGATTAGCCCAGTACAATATAAAAACCCCATTCCAGCCTTTTTTAATTTCTATCAATGACTTTCTGTGGCAATACCTCTAAAAATATTCTCTCACTAATCTCCATGAGCAACAGATCCAGCCTTTTAGGGTTAAATTGGTGTGACCAGTCTTCCTCAGAAAGACATGTTGTGTGATGTGTAGCACCACTTGGTTGGATGCCCTGTCTGTGCAGCCTGGCAAAAAGACCCAGCAAAAAGGTCTGGTGAGTCCTGCATTGTATCTCAGACTGGGACCACCTTACTTCACCAGCAACACAGCCTAAAAGGGACAATGGGCAACATCTAATGTCCTGGGAAAAGATCTCAGATAAGCTGGTGCTCTGCAGATTGCTGGAACAACATTTTAAAGATCTGGTATCTTTATGTTTCTGTTACAGCTTTGATGTGCTTTCCTGAACAAACTGCTTCATGCCTTATGCTTGAGTTTCCACCTCTGTTCAATAGGGAGTCATTATAGAGACCCCTAAAAGCTAGGAATTATTCCAATTAAACCACAGAAATGGTACTGCTGACAGTCTTTCCAAGAGCCGATGACATTTCTTGGAGTTGAACACTATCATTTGCTTGATGGTTACCAAGAGGCATTCATGGATGTTAGAGCTAATAGTAATTAATTGACCATGTAAAACCACCAATGACTGAAGCAGCTGACTCAGATCCCACCTCTTTGTTTAAACTTGCCTGTAAATTCTTCACATTTCATTTGGTAAGAACAAAGATAAACTGCTTTATATGTAACCACAACCCATAAACATAACGTGCAACGTCTGAAGGAATGGTCAGATTTTCTGTGGTGAGTGGGTGCAGCTTCCAGAATGAGGTTGAGAGATTGGCTCAGAAGTCTCCAAGCTCTGAGCATTTCCTCTCTGAAAGAGAAAAGGGAGTTTCTGCAGGATGAGGAAAAGCAAAGCAGCTGTCTTAAGGCCAAGGTGATCAAACTGGAAGGAAAGGACATGCAACGGTTGGCATTTGCTAGAGGAATAGTCAGGCTTTTAAAGAACATGGGGAGTGGGGCAAAAGAGAGATTTCACGATGGCATTCAGTCCAAAGGCAGACAGTTACAGGTTTTGGAAATATCACTCTAAACAAATCAGTTAAAGATAATGAAACATGGGAGCAGGAAAGCTCTTCCCCTCTTGAACACATTTTGCTTTTGTATGGATGCACATTGGAGACACAGGAGACTAAATCCTCCTCTCCAAGCATTTCAGATACCTACAGCTGCTGAATGTTGGTATTTTTATCCTTGGTTGCCTTCCTCATTGCATCCACCCCATCTCAATCCTCAGATAGCTCAGGCTGTAGTGCGTGGGGTCAGCCTGGGTGCTAGGACACTCACTTTGCTGCCCAAGGGAAGTCACAGCACAGGGTTTCTTTCTCTGCATCATATTTCAGCCTGCCAAAGCCATTAACTCACCTGAGAAAGTATGATAAGTTCAGAAAAATGGACATTTCAAAACTAGGCCTGCCTTCCCCAGTTGTTCACAGGGAACAGCATTTGAACTTGATTGCTTTGCTGATCCTTAACTATTTTAACTTTACTACAGCAACTCTTGCTAGCTAATTATTGTCTCCAAACTAGTTTAGTTTATGCTTTTTCTCTCAGCACTTTACTCAGGACAGTCCCTAACTTAATTTTTGCCAGAACACCGAGATCCGTATCAATGTGAGTTATTATTTTCTTTAGGTGTCCCTGATGATCAGACACTTCATCAGATTCTTTAATATCTTTTGCATCCTGTTGCTGTAGACAAATCATGCACCTGCTGGACCATCTGCTGTTGCAGACTGCAATTCAACCCACACACTCAAGAGATTTCTTTATCCACTGCTTTGCACTTTATTAAATGCTAGCTGTCTGTAGAGAGAGGCTCTAGTAAGGTTTCAGATCAGAGCCAGTCCACAGTGTTTCAGAAGCCCAGGCAAAACCTGATTTTTCTTTCCTGCCATTAACTCCAAAGGACTCCAGTTCTACCTCCAGAAGCAGAAAGGAGCATGTGGGGAAACCTGCAGGGCAGCATGGCATGCTGGGAGCTGTTCATCCTGCACCCAGGGAAATGGAAGTGCAGTTGCAACAGCAAGCCTACCACAGAATGGGGAAATGCACAGGCTTTTGCTCCTTTCCTGCCAATTTTCTTGCCTGTTCCCTGCCTTTGTCTCATGTTCCATTTGTTGTTCATATTTATGGAATCCCACTAAAATGCCTTGGTGTAATCACCTCACATTTGCATGAATTTTTGCTATGCTGTTTATATTTTTCTTTGTATCTTTCTGCCTGTCACAAGTCAGCCTGTTGAGTTGTTCTGCAAGTTTATTAGGCAAAATATTCAGCTTTCCATCATGCTCCTAGAACTTTCCATTCACAATGAAAATATTTTCTTTTCTAATTTCCTTGCAATATGGGCTGAAAGTAGAAGGCCTCTGGTTTTTTTTGTTGCATACATTACCCTGCATCACTGAAAGCCATACAGCTGAGTTTAGTGTTTGCAAGTAAGCCAGTTGTCTTTTTGAATATCTTTACTGTATTCAGTCTCTGTAATATAGCATTATTTCATCTGGAATACATGTTATTTCACTGTCATCTAACAGTATATTGACAATATTGGCAAAGTTGTCATTACCAGCATATTGGCAATATTAAAAGAGAAGGCTTCTGTTACTTGCTGTATTTTGATAAGGCAACTGGAGGTGTCGTTTTGGTAAGTCTTCATGCACCGTATTGGAAGTGTGCATTCCCCAGGGATAATTTTTTTGGATGGCTTACTTATTCAGTCTCACGAGGTCCTTTGGAATTGTTTGGGTTTTTGTTTTTTTTTTTTTGCTCAGTGTCCCTGGGTCAGGTACTGGTGTATCCTGGAATATTTCATGGCACTTTTGACTCCTTCCAGGTTTCACTAACAGGTTCTTACTAAATCATCAGGATTTGGTTGACTGTAATCTCTTTGCTGTAGAGTCTTTTTCTCTGGAGATGTTACTATTAAAGTGACAGACATATGAAATGCTAATAGTAGGCTGACCGTCACTTACCTGATGCAGAATGAAACCTGGCAAAAGAAGGAATAGTTAAGACCCCTTAGCAGAGAATAGATACAAGTATCTAATCTCTGCTAAAAACAGTGACTGCTGTCAGTCCCATTAATAGGTTGAGACCCTGGTTTTGGTTATAAATGTTATGTTCCCATCTTGGAACATAAACCTTGTGATTTAGGTGGGCATCTAGGTAACTAAAATGAACACACTAGTTTACAATGTTCTCCACTTTGTAACTGTGAAGAATAGTTATGAATAGTTCAGGAGCAAAGTGTAGGATTAAATGGGTTTGCATAATGTCCCACAGTAGAGCTACACACGACAATGAAGTTATTAAATAGCACTTTCATATTTTCCCTTATAACTGACATATCTACAGTCTTTCTGTGAATTAATCATGAACAGAAAAAGGTCTGAGCTTGCAGAATTGCACATACATTGTCAGTTTTAACTCATAAATAAACTCAGAGGAGGAATTGCCATTAAAACCAAATATTTTTTCTCTGATCAGTGAAGTGATCCCACAACTTTAAGTGCTTTACTAAGCAAGCAGTATAGGACTAGTACATTTAGGGTTACAGGATTCCTGTCTTGGTGCAGCTTTGAATGTTTTATGAGTCAGTTAAAACTACTTGAAAGAATTTAGTGACACAGGCACCACACATTTTTTTCTCTGACAGCTGAATTCCACATTGTTTTCATAGGGGTAGGATTAATGAAGGTTTTTAAAAGACTTTGCCCCAAAAGGAAGTACCCATATCCCAGTTATTCACATTTTTAAGCACTTAAACTTGGCAGCCAGGGCACAACCTGTAGGAATTTTTCAGTGATCCAAAAGAACCCTAAATATACATCTAGTTAGGTTTTCACAATGATGAAGTACTGTGCTTACTGGGATCTGTGATGCCCGACAGCATCTTCTGAGATGTATTTTGTGTGTGTGTGTGTGTGTGTGTGTGTGTGTGTGTGTATGATCTGAAGGTCTTAAGAAAGTTCTGTCTAAAACGTATTTCACAACAAGTTTTATCCACAGAGGAAGTCACACCAGACTCACTACATCATAGCACCTCCAGTACTGAGGGTCTCAAGCTTGACTACCTATTCAGGCTTTAAAAAGGGGGGAAGCAGTAAGCAGACAGCAAAGCTATTTGCTATCTACATGTTTAAAACTAGGGTCCATCTGGAAAGAGTCATGTGTTAGGGCCAAATTTTTGGGAAAGCAAATTGCTGTTTGCACGAACTTTAAAGGAGCTGTGCTAAGTTTCCATTCTCAGAGATCTGACTTCTGGGTTTTGATTCAACTTTCACACTACATTCACTACCTTCTTCACCACACCTTTTGCCAAACAAAGCTATATTTAGCCCTTTGTCTGGTATTTTCCACTGGATTCAATTTTCCCACCACCACTAAGCAACCAATAAAACCTCATTCATGGTTTTGCAAAGCCATGAAAAAAAAAATTAGGATTTTTTTTAAAAAGTAGTTCTGACTTTCCCTTGGCAATCTTTCACTAGGTGTATAATTTGGTACTCTCTGACGTCCCAGAATGACAAAGTATGAGACAGTGACTGTGTGTTTCCCCGGCTGCCCTAAGTGTGGCAGAAGGATAGTGCATTAGGACTTCACACCATGTCTCTACAATTGTGGGAAAAATGGAAGGTTATTAGTCTGGGAAGAAGCAACAAGTTCCTGTAAAAGCTCTGAACCTGCACTCACAGATCACTGAAGTTACCACTTGCTTTTAGAAATATGATAAAGCCTTGTGCTGACCTGAGACCTCAGGCACTTGTTAAATCGCATGCAAAGCGAAAGAACAGAGAACCAGTCATACTGGGTCAAGTAAAAGTCCCATCCAGGTTAATAGCCATTTTCTAATAATGGCCAGGAGCAGGCTCCTAAAGGAGATTACAAGAACTGGGCATGCAGAGAGCAATTTTCTAGATTTATGCTCCCAGCTCCTGTCCGTCAGCCAGGTACCTTGCTCTTAGGAAAACTATAGAGTGCCCAGGTAGATTTGTGGTGTATTTCCTCCTCTTCTTCCCACCCCGCTACCTCCCAAATGGTTGGCAGGGCTCAAACCAGACAAATACACAGTTTTTGTTGTGGCCTGTCTGCAGGTAACACCCCACCTCCACCCCACCCACCAGTGCCCTGCATTTAACACAACTTGAAAACATTATTTTTTGAGGCTTGAAATAACTGGATTTCCATGGGCTTTAATTTACCACTTGACTAGTTTCCTATTTAACCTTTCACTTCAATCCTTATTTCACAGCATGAAATGATACCCTTGCACACCACATCTCTCTTTTTGAGGCAAGCCTACCAAAATTATCTTCTGCTTGGATGTGATGGAAAGTGCATGCAACTTGCTGAAACAACTCAGTGAAAACAACATATTACTCATAGAATATTCTCAGTGAAGGCTGCAGCTGAGAAAATTTGATAGCAGGAATGGCATTTTTTACCTGAAGTTCCACTTATTTAGAAAGGAAAGGTCATGAAGACTTTCTGAACGAACAATATGTCTCCACCCACATTTATGAAAGATACCTATGTCTATGCCTGGCTTTAAGCAAAAGAGTTGCCATAGAAATATTCCTTTGCCTAATATGATGCCTGCTAAATCAGGGATTTAAACAGAGACACTGTAATTAATCACACAAATTTTTATAGCCTGAGCTAAACAGTCAAGACTTGCTAGCTATAGATAAATATTTCCTACACAGCTAAGGCACAACAGGGAATCTTACCACTGGCTCAGGCTTTAATTAGACATATCTGAATTATCTTGCTGGTTGAAAGACCTTAAAACAAATCTGGAGTGACTGTGCACCCTCTCTAAAGCTGTATTTATTCATTTTTGCTTAGGATTTAAATAAGAAGAGTTTGGAAAAAACAAAGCCCACACAGAGAAACTCCTGTCCCCACATACAATATATTTTTTGTTTACTGCTGCTCATCTAACCGACTCTCATGGGCAGCAAAAGCTCCAGTTGAATCACAGCAGTTCTGAACTAACTGTGAATGTGTGTGTGTGGGGAGGTATATGCAAGCATGAAGTCTCATCCTTCATTTTGTATATTGATGACAAAATGGATCTAAACAACTTCTGCATTTAACAGCAGGCCATTTAACTGACTTTCCAGTGAAATCCACACAGAAAATGTGCATCTGCATGTCCAGCCTATGGTGCTAGACCTCCTGGTATGCTCAGACGAGAAAGAATACCCTCAGCTGGTCCCAGTGCAGTTGTGCCACCAAATACTAGGCCAGAGACAAAACATGGTATTGATGAGAACATTTACGTGAAAGAAGGGGTTATCTCAGTTCCCAATCTTTTGAATATTTTACCAGTTCAAAGTTTTTGGACAAGGTACCTAAGAACTTTGCTAACTCCTGAGAGATAAGAGATGTGCGCTTGCATCTTTTTGGACAGATGAAGGAACCAAACTCAGGTTTCTTCTCTTAGGGAGAGGACATTTTCCAGCACTGGGCTGTCAGCACAAGCAGGAAGGAGGCAGTCTGTTCTTGTTGTGATCATTTTCAAACAGCATATCCTTTTTTTATGATGTTTGTGTTTCACTGTGGGGCTGTGAATGCACCTCCCTGAAATACGGAGTTGAAAGCCTTTTAAGCTCCAATGAAACATTTTGGTTAATTATTAACACTTGGGTAGTTTGTTGCTTAGTAGACACCACAGTTGTATATCCCACAATTGAGTACTCCTCAGGCACTGAATGTGGAGCCTGTGTGCCTAATTCAGGGTGCAGTTTTGATGACCAGATCATGAAGAGGTTGGAGCTACAAAGCTGAGAGCTGCTGAGGTTTGAATCCACTCTCAGTTCTAAATCATTTTCCCTTCAGTAAATTAAAATGCTAGTAGCTTTGCCATACAGCCACAAGGGTGTTTTGAAGACAAGATGCTTTGGAGATTGCATGCCATTGAAATAATGCCATGAAGGAGGCTGTGGCAGAGCAGGCAAAACACACTCCAGGGTGACTGACTCCAGAAGGGAGCTGTTTTCTTCAACGGACCCTGTGGGGCAAAGGCAGCATGAAGTGGAGCCTTTGGGGGTCTATCAGACTAGCCAAGTGATTTAGTCAGGGACACTGAGATAGTAGCAGACCTTGGTTAATTCCACACTGTCAGGAGCAGGGTATGCCAGTCTAATTTGGAAGGCCTGTTGCTCCCCTGTGAGTGGACCAGGAGGATGAAAATTATCATGCTTGGCCACTAATGTCTTGCCTAAAGTGACAAAAATCAATCTGGATCCAAAACACATTTAATGTGAATTTGCTAAACCACATTAGATCTCTGTTTTGGCATTTTAATCAAAGGTGCTTTTAATGTGATTAAACTTTGTTGTCTTACCAAGTGAACTGGTCTGAACTTAATTTCAGAATATTTTAGTCCTGAATTAGAATATCCACCCAGAAACTGATGAAGTTTCAATACACTTAAAAAAATAATTTGGATCATTTCCATGACAGCACAATATGTGGACCTGAACACAGGTCAATGGAGTCACACCACTGAAGTGAGAGAGCTGTCAGTACCGCTGGCTCTAGAAAAGTTTGGATTCAAACAGAGGCTGCCAAAATTACTCCTCTTAATAGGTTTTCACCTTCCATGCCTTTTCACTTTCAGAGACCATGTCCTTGGTTATAACTAACAATGCTTTTCTGAAGTGTAGTATCCTGTTGAAAATTTGGCCTGATATGTTTTTGAGGAAGACAAAGCTTATGCCCCTTAATTGCACAAAAATACTTTTTAATTCATCAGATGCCGAAGAGCATCAATGTCTTGCACACTAATGGGGGTAAGAGTTGTGAGTAGATGATTTTAAAAGTTCTGAAATAGTAGATCACTCCTGTTGCAACAATTTCCTGAATTTATACAAATCAAGCCTATAAAAATTATTGGTAAATCAGAGACTGTCAGGTCTTGTTTGTAACAACATATATACAGACACATGAACAAACAACTCTGAAATGTGCTATTTCCTGAAATAGACGTTAATGGGACGTCATCACCTGTCACAATTGCTGCTGTTGCCAAAGATATTGGTCTGTCATCTTGACCTTTAAGCCACTGTTAGGATACCTCTGTGTAATCAAGATTCGCATCTTCAAAATGTCAGTAGAACAAAAGCTACTGTTGTTCTGACCCAGCTGAGTAGATGTCAAAGTCTTAGTGCTTAGCTGCTGACAAAATTTCAAGTCAGCTTAAGATAAAAGTGTGTTTTATTCACAGTTATGTTTAGGATTTACCATTTAGTTCTGTTTATGCCAACGTTTCTTGCTCTTTTCTTGTCACTAATGGCATAGCAATAAGCAGTTTTGATCTTATGCAGATTGTCTTCCCACTTGTTTTTATGGGTCTTAAAGGAGCACCTAGTAGAGAAAAGGTGAGATTGGCAGTCCACAAATTTAGGAGAAGACTGAGAAGAGGGTTAAACCATGAACTGGAAATTCAAGAACTGATTTGTTAAATAAGAACATTTTCTGTAAGGAAAAAAAAAAAGGAAAAAAGTACTTAAGCACTTTGTACTCTTGTGGTTAGGCTTTGGAGTCGCAGAGTATTTGCAATTAATCCCCTTTTGTATGGCCAGTGTATTTGTAAAAATGAACCTAGAAGCAAAAGAAAATCAGATTGTTGAAGTTTCATTCAACTGTTTGTTACTGTGGATCACTTCTTATTTATTTTTGTTTGCCGATATGTCTCTTTCACCATGCATTGCATTTTGCAGAGATGTTTATATGAGTGAAAAATTAGACTTAGCAGTGTATTGCGTTCACTTTGCATGATGTAAACAATTGTACAAAGTGCAGAGGTCCAGTCCAGAGTAGCCAGACTCCTAGCAACTAGATAAGCATGTTCATATAGGCAGAAAGCTAGATTTTTATATTGAAGAAGTTGACTTGGGGAGAGCAAGGAGGTTAATGAGCAAAAGCTTCATGCACAGTCTCCATCTGTGTTGGCAGCAAGCAGGAGGCTCTTCTCTACCTGTCCTACAATGAACTGATGCACATGTCAGCTTCCCAAGCAACTGTGTAATTTTTGTGAGCTTGTGCAACATGTCTAAGCTATGGTTCCCACTCCACTGAAAAGATGTAAATGAATCTATTGCAAGAAGTTGGATGTTGGAAGTGATAAAGTGCTTTGTGATCAGTAGATGGGACTGTGCAGTAGCAACTAAGAGACTGTTGTACATTGAACATTTTCTGATGGGTCTCTGACAAGCTCACTCTCTACCACAGTACTGGAACTGAGGGGGAAACAGCTGTTTTAACATGGTGCCCTGTCAGCTGCTACCCACTCTGCTGAAGCACCTCACAGCTGGTGACAGCAAAAGAGGAGAGACAGTCTTACGTGCCATGATACTTGCATCTTTCTCGTCAGTGTATGCAGGAGTCAATCACACCCTTGTGCTACAGATCTGTGACACATTGTCTAAAATGAATGATAGTTTCCCCCTGGGAATAACAGGCATCTATCTCTCTGGGGCAGATTTCTGGTATGCTTCCCCAAGAAATTTCCTGTTTCTGACAGAAGGTTCCAGGGAGTCAGGAATATGGCACTGCATTTTTAGTCTTTCATTTTGAAAACATCCTCAGCCTCCTGGGGTCTTCTTACATCATTGCACCCTCAAAAAGAGAGTTCTTGGTAGGGGGTCCACCCTGTGTCCTTCTCATAGAGCCTTGATGCTGGTAACTCCCTGGAATGATGGTATGATAATGATAAACACGCAGTGAAGATGATCTTTACCACAAACATTTAGATTCTGCAAAGTACAGAAAAACAGGTCATATCGACATTATTTAAAAGTACGCTTTATTACTCGATACAGACCTTTAGATGTTGCTGGAGTAGGCTGCCTCCTTGCTAAGTAGTGACCCCTTAAGGAGAAACCGAGCTACTGACACCAGTAATACCTCTATCTCAGCTCCTCTTCCGTGAGATTTGCTTTTTCTCCCCTCCCTGGCTGGGGCTTATTCCCTCATTTTCGGTTCAGCACACTTGAGACAGGATGTCATAACGTCGTGTGTCAAGAAATTCAAAACCTTGCTCAAATGTGTCCTGTAGCTGGCATCTTCTGTATCTTTTTGTGTCAAGAATTGTACCCAGGTCTTTTATTTCCCCCCTAGCG
>JBAFWW010032846.1:28430-49222 GCA_036873685.1 Agapornis canus | reverse complement strand
CCTGCTTATGGCAGGGGGGTTGGAACTGGGTGATCTTAAGGTCCTTTCCAACCCTTACTATTCTATGATTCTATTCTATAGCAGCAGAAAACAGGCAAAATCCACATCCAGCACACACATCCATCTATCAGTTGTACACATGCACTAGCTTTAAGCAAAATGTTAAATGTTTTAAAGTTATTACCTGACTGTATTTTAATAGCACTTTGTTCCCTTTGCTCCTTTATCTTTTTGTATCTCCTTGAACCCAGCCACCCTCTGACACAAGCTTGAATCAAAATTATCATGTCAACTGTCTCCTTCCGCATTAAATTTAGCTGCTCCACGTGATAGTATTTGAGGAATACCTTAAAGAGTAGGCAGACAAGCAACAGTTTTAGGTACCTTTCCAGGCCCTGTATTCACTCAATTCATTAAACATCAGCAAGACTTACAAGTTGGTTTCAAATCATGAACAGACTCTTCAGATGTGTGTGGTACTTAAAGGATCATTCTTGTTAAAGACAGCATTTTCATTACTTGGGGTATTAGTTTACCTTACTCTCACTTTCAACATCTTTTGTCAGCCTCTGCTTATTCACGCTTTCATGGGAAGGTGTTCTAAAGTCCCATTGCAAACTTCAGTCTGTAACTATAAATCTGTTTTCAGAACAATGAGGCTGGCAGTTTTGCTAACCATACAAATCTGATGTATGCTACATAAACATGATCCAAATATGAACTTCTCTGCTTTCCAATTTTGAATCTAAGGCATTGTTTATTTACTATAATTGCTTTTATCAAGCATGAAGCTCACACAATCTGTGAAAAACCAGTCCAGCACAATGGATACAAATGCACCTCTGCTATATATTAGGACAAAATAAAATGTGCAGAAAAAGCTTGTGCAATTAAGACAATATTTATGGTTATTTTGAAGAATTCACCTGACTTTTGATCACTTGTTGGCACAGATAAAGGTTAAACCTAATCAAAGTAAACGTAAACTGCAGATCTCACATTTCAAGATATGCTTCCTTTGGCTGCATGTTGTCCATTATCCTCACTAAGACAGCAGAAGGAAATAAAGGCTGAGGAGGAGGTAACTTTGTGTGGCTTCTGTCCCACCTACCAAGGAAGATGTCTCAGAAGGAGAACAGTTGTTTCTTCTATACTGAGATGATTTCAAATATTTTAGGATCTATGTCTCTATCCATATCCTTCCTGGGCACTTCTGTTGCATTAGCAAATAAAGAGACTTGGTTCAGTACTTGTCTGATGCTTCTTTTCTCTGGCAGACCTCCTGAGATCTGTCAGTGGGGGGTGGGTGTCCCTGTCTGGCACACTGGAAAGACTAGAAACCTAGAACCAAAAGCAAGTATGGAAACAGACACGTGCTTCTCTTACAATAAAGTCTTATCTCACTTCCCATACATGGGATCATTCTTCTATCTCTTCCCCCAGTGCTCAGCAGAGTTTGCCTCAGAAGCCTCAGGCTGGAAAGTGAAAATCTCTTCCTCTCCCTCTGTGGGTCTGATTGCTCCATGGAAGAAGCATAGTTTCTTTGCCTTAAGAAAGCTTGGACTAAGTACATTTGGATCCTTGTTACTGCATTGTTTGAAAGAAAATGCAAGCAGTGCTGTTGTCACATACTGCTTTGTGCTGTGGCCTCACTATAAAGCCCATCAGAACTTTAACACTTTACAGGTGAGAATTTTAGCCAGATATGAGGGAACAGCATCCAGCAAAGGTCATTTTTGTTTCACACCAACAGAGACCAAGAGCAACTCCAACCAAAGCGGTAAGAAATCATATTGCTTAATAAGTTAAGAATGACAGACTGCAATAATGCAGATACAGTATATCAGAAAATTACTTTAGTTTTTCCAAGAACCCAGTTGTCGAGGCGGGCTTTTTCCAAGATGGCAGCACAGGTTTCTGGACTGACTGGAGGATCATCATTTGTTTTGTAACAGATGAGGTAATACCTAAAGACAAATACATGATTCTTTATTCCATTAATAGTGAGCAATAGTTGCAAATACATTTAAACCATTTATTTAAATAATAAAACAGTTACACAAAAGAACACTGAAAAAACCCAAAAGAGCACATGAAATAAATTGCTGTGATTTATATGCAGTACTGAGTAACTCAGTCAAAACTGGATGAATGACATATTGCACACCCTGGAGGGTTGATTAATTCTGTATCAACACCAGAAGGAGTTTAAACAGTGTGCAGCCCAAGTCAAGTGCACCAGGTCTATGCTGCGCTGGCTCTTAGCATTCTGTGAAAGTTATTTCAGTGGCAAAATCAAAATATTTTTAAAGCTTTTCTGCCTAAATTATCTCATTCATGTCTACAAATGTAATGGAGATTTCATATGTTATGTCATGTGTTAGACCATTTACTTTTGAGATAGATAACATGTGAGATGCATCCCAGATCTTGTCATCTCTTTGGATTTAGTTTTGCAGATCCTTTTGGAACATGCCATTATGCCAATACGTGCCATTATGCCACTTCATATATAAACCTTTAACCTGGCAAACTCATCACTCAGAATTAATTCTGACTAGGAAAAGAGATTCAAGAATAAGAATTACCCATAACATAATCAACTCAGCTGCTGGGTAGGAAAGCTCTTGAGTGTTCCAGGACTTTCCCAAATGTTCATTAACAAAATGAACTGTACCTATCTTGGTAGTTTTAATTCAGGAAAATTACATGAATTATCTGTGCTTCCTGACAGTACATTCTGCTTTCTTTCTTGTTATTCAGCCTTTATACACAAAGCTTGAGTTCTACCAGCTTTACACAATGGTAAAATTTTCCACATGGAATACTAAAGGAAGAGACAATGTTGATTCCTGCATTATCACCAATTCTTACAGCTCCTATTATTTTTTTTTTTACTACACAATGAATCAGCTTATTTTTATTCAAACAAAATAATTTTGCCATTCTCTCAGGTCTGCCTGTAACTCTCAACCATTACAGGAAAACAGAAAAGGACAAGGAGATAGATACTTAATAAAAATCCTTTTTTATCTGGGGGCCATATCCTTAGTGCCTCAGTGCTGTTGATCAGCATAGACTCACTGCAACCAGGGACATACATTCTGGAGGTCTACCCTGTTATATTCACAGTGCTCCTGACTGTGAATTTACCTGAACAGTAAATTTTTCTAACAAAAGGGAGTGACCAAAAGCCACAGCCCATCCTGGCATAGGGATAACTGCCTTTTCCCATGCAGTACTCTTCTGAAACAGTAACAATCCCAGGATTATTCTTTCCAGAAACAGTGCTATAAAAATATCACTTTGACCTTCCTCTGTCTCCTTCTGTGCCTGCAGCTGCACTCTGCTGGTAGGTAGCTCGCTCTTTCTAGTGCACTACTACTTTCAAGTGCTTCTGTCTGAAAGGGTGCTGCTTGCGTTTTCCCAGTTTTGATGCCCATTCCACAATCTCAGTTCTGATTGAGGCAAATACTCAGGGTCTTTATTTGTGAGAGAAAAGTACAGATTAAATTGTCAGGATTAATTTTTTGGGGTGGAAGAAGAAGAGATAGTTAAAGGACTTATAAAATCATAGTGAGGTCATTACTTTCCTTCTTAACAAGTGACTAATACTTAGAAATCGTATTTTAAATAAAACTATGCACTTAATGAACTTCTTAGCAATACCAAATTATCATTCACTCTGCTGAATGTCAGGAGCTAGAAAAACTGTAGTGCCCTTTAGATGCTAATGCTCTGAATTCACAGCTTTAATTTGAAGCATTACATTTCTGAACCTCAAGTCTTGGAGGGAAACTTGCAGATTACAAGTAAGACAATTTTTACTCAAATTGCAGGGAGCCTGAAACGATCAGCCTGAGATGCATCATCTTCTCCTACCAGTCCAAAACAGTTCACTAACCTCGTGATCTTGTGCCTGAACTACTCTTTGTCACTCAGTTTGTAATTTTCTTTATCACAAAAAATGACTTTGTATTTTTAGTTTAAAGACCATGCCAAAGATATTGCTGATGCTTAGCAAACACTGAGCAGCAACGATAGGAAAGGAAAAGGCTTCTTTGCATTACCGTTTTATGAAGTTAGCGAACAGTATACGGTGTGAGTAACCCTGTCTTCGAATTCTTGCTGTCTCCAGAATCCCTGTGTAACGCAGCTGAACCAACACTTTTTCTTTATCAAACTTGTTTGCCTGCCGATCATTGTTTGGTTTGATGCACCTGACAAAATGAGGCTGGCCGACAACCATTTTGGATAACAAATCCATCAGAGAATACTGCAAGAAAGTAACAAGATATCTGCCACCAGTTATAAAACTTATACAAAGGTCAGTGTGTAGCTGATATTTTATTTCATATGATTAGAATCATGACCAAACCCATTTAAACTTCAGTGACCTGGTACTTTAAAAGTAGATGAAGCAAATGACCCAACAACAATTCTAGCTTTGGTAAGATCTCTAAGTTACTAGCATATACCACCTGAGCGAAACACTGATTCCAAAAGGATGCACCAAGTTCCACCCAGAACACTCTCACAGACTGCCATAATCCCTAACATGATAAGAACTCTCCTTACAGTGATTTGTTTCTTTTGGAGCCTTGTTAGGTAATTACAGCCCATTTCTTTTTCCTATAGTCACCTATTTGAAGTTGCTTATTCACCCAGAGAGTAAATCATCAGTCTATGCATGGGAAGTGGAAGAACAGCAAGCCAATATATACTGCCATCTCTTTGTTAGAATGGAGAAAAATAAGGCCACCCCAGAAGAAGGGCTGCTTAAACTGCTCTGATCTAGCATGTCCTATTCACTGTACTACAGCTGCCCTCCCAAGAGAAAACTTTTGAGGAGGGCAAAACTAGGGTTATACAAAACCACAGTTCCAAAGTTGCACTTTTTCTACCTCACCAGGGTACCAGGCAGGCAGAGAGGATGTAGTTTGTAGCTCCCCATGCCTACTGAGGTGAATCTGGCTGTAAATAACCTTTACTGGTGTTTCGTAAAATTGCTTCACGGGAGGATCTTATTAAAACACAAATGAAGAGACTCATTCCTCAAGATTCAACCTGACTCAACAGAAAGAGGTGATGCTATTCAGCAGTAGGTTGGATACATGAAACAAGTCTAGGACGTCAATAGCCATATGTTTCCTATTAAAATGTGCAATTTCATTCTGGACAGATGCTGCACCATGCAGCAAAGTGCATAATTAGCTCCATCACTAGTACGCCAATTGAGCACAAACAAGTGGGACACACTAATGGATTTTTCTTTTCCTGCTCAGTATGAGGTGGTAGATGCTATTTTCAACCACCCACAGATTTCTTTGTATGAGTAAACCAGTGGGACTGAAGCAGAAACTTCATTTAAGAGCATTAGCTAGCATGATGCAAGCAGGGATTTCCACTACAGAAAACAATATCAGAAAAGTGTAAATATAATTAAGTAATTTGCAGCCTCTGATGTTAGATGTGCTGGTAATGCACTGAATCACAGACATTAGGCTTGAATGAGATTCAATAAATTTTTCCATCTAGAACTTTAAAACACCATGCAGCTTTGGGCCACCATGATACTGCCTAGGCTGAAATTATCCTTTGCAGTCCACAAAGCTGTGTAACTGTACCTACTAATCAGAGATCTTGATCCTTCCTGTTCTCTGTCATAGATGTAAATGAACTCTTACAGGTCATGAACATCACCTCAGCCATCTTTACATTTTTCCTGGGAGAGATAATTAAGTAAGAGTTGGAAATACAGAGCTGAGCCCAAGTGCCCCACTGGAGGCGAGTGCTCTTCACACTACTTTCTATTGCAGGACCAGCAGCACATCCAGTGCTTGGGAAAGTCAAGAGCATTGCTGAAGAAACCTCAAGGATGGACTCAGAACAGCCTCTGAGCAGTGACCATGAAGATCTTTTTCAGAGCTCCTGTTTCAATTTAACTTTCCCCTCTTGCTTCTTAAACTATTAAAGAAATGCTATACCACTAATGTCTAACCTCCCTTTATCTCCCTTAGTGGGAAAACGATCAAGTGGGAGATCTGTATCAATCATCATACATCATCATGACAGAAATGTGACTGTGTAATCAAGTACAATTAAAGATGAAACATCATAATCTCTAGATATTTGCACTGCACAGACCACTGTGCCATATATGAACTTCACAACCTCTAAATGTTGACTCTAAGTCCACATGTGCATTTCAAAAGGTGAAAGAATAAACATTCATTCTACTCTTGAAAAACTTATTAAAAGATGTGGTATCTTACTCTGAAATAAGAAGCGACTGTCTGTGTTTTCATGCTAGTTGTCTCTCTTGGATGATGTCCGGTATCTCCTGCTTCGTTCTATAAAGATGAAGACAGAAAATGTCACTTTTTATCTCTGTGGAGTCTGTAGGGCCTTTTCCAATGCCACAATGAAGCAGCCCTCACAAAACACAATTAATTGAAAAGAAAAAATGTATTCTAAACAGAAAAAGTTACAGCATGATAACTAGCACAAATCGGTTGCACCAGTACGTTACATTACTTTGCTACACAATACACAAATGTTCACACACAGAGGGCACAATTCAGTAACAGAGCATCTAAACAACTGTCACAAACAACCTGGCAGTGTCTGAGGTCCCGTCTGTTATTTCAACATCCCTGTTATTTTGGTAGTTCTCTAAGGAACTTGGCTATACTCCACACCAATGTGTTACTTTTGCATTTTGCTACAATACAGCTGGGAAATAATATTTTTTCACTTGAAGTTGTCATAAAACTATAGCCAGAAAGAAGGGAAATGTTAGTTTTTTACCTCACGGAAGGAATATGAATTGCACAACACAAAGATATCCAGCTAAACAGAAAAGAAAATAGGGGAGAGAGAAAAATCAAGGAAGGGGTTACTCACTTACTTTTAGTACCAATAACAGTATTGTCTTTCTAGTTTAAAGTAGGATTTAATGCAGAATCACAAAATCCATTTTCTTACCTTTGTATGACTGATTGATTTCTGAGGGGTCCACATTTGGTAACTGATTGTAGTTTTGCTTTTCGTGTGTGCCAGGTTACCTATGGGAAAATGAAAGAAAGCAAGCAACCAAACTGCTTACATCTCAGCTAAACAAAAATCTACTCTGAACCACCTTATTCATGCCCCCAGTGTAACCACATGGTTAAAAAGGTTGTTGACTTTTCTGGAGTATGTCCTCATTTCCCCCTTCACCCTTGGGGTGGAACAAGCTCTGAAGAAGTTGCATGAAGACTGAACATGGGCTGAATTTTCCTTCTTCAGCACTTATGTCACCTACTAGAGTAAAAGAATAAATAAACAGAGTGCTGCAGAATGTAAGAAAGATACATCTTAGAGCATTCATGTGGTTTTACCCTAATGATGTTACTGTACTATTCTAGTTCTAAGGCTACATATATATTAGTTAAAAGCAACAATAAGTGCAAGCACCCTTCTTTGGCCTCAAGGGTGAGTGACATACCACAACTCAAGTCTGTATAGCTAAACTCTGTACTTAACTACTCCTTTAACCTCCTGGTAAAAGTAAGGTTCTAACTTTCCACAGAGCTTGTTGGAAACCATTACTGGCCTGTGTCTTCTCTTGAAGGGTGCCTGTGTGTTTTTGGGAGACTGCTAGCTGACATGATACAAAACTATCCCAGGAAGGCATGTTATCAAATAGTCAGAATGGACAATCCTGTAGGATTGTTTCACTGGCCCTGTTTGGTTTATTAGCATGGACCTAGTCTTATGACTCTAACCTAGGAATTCTTAATCAAGTAACACCTTTATTATGATGACTTAGAGAACTAGGTGCATTGGAGTGGCTTACACAGACACTGGTCTAAAGGAATCACAAAAATTTTGCTGAGCTTGCCATCATGTCACTCTACATTGATAATCCCCAACGACTGCTGTACACTACTACTGCTCCTGCTAAAAACATAACACCCCTGGAACCTCACTGTCTTCTGTAATCAATCTGTGCTCAGCTACCATCACTATGAGCTGGATAAGAGTTGGACAAACAGCTGCAAATACACAGCATGCTGAGCTAATTCATCATATATTATATAATGATATCAAGTGCTTAAACTTCCCTTGGGCTTAGCTGAATATCTCCAGGTGGGAAGAAAAGAGAGGATTATTCATGCCTAACTTTAGCCAACTTTAGCAAACTTTAGCTATCTGAAAGTGAGGTGTCTACAGGATCTCCGTTGTATTCAGCGGAGAGAAGCTCTTCAAGAGATTTGTCCCATCCTAAGAAAAATCCCTGAGGTAGGCAAGATGGGTTGGATTCTGGGTGAACCTCTAATTTTCCACTGATTCTAGATGAATAAGTTAGATCAGAAATCTAACTTTTAACTTGTTATACATGGATGATTTGGGTCAGTTTCAAAAGGCTACACACAGTATTTCATGATACTTAATAAGAAGACTAAAATGACCTACAGAGTTATCTTACAGAACATTATGGAAGACTTGTGATCAGTTCTTGGGACAATTTGAGACCTTACTTTGGCTCTACAGAAATTACAGCTTAGCATCCTAGCAGATATTAATAAGCCAAAAAGTCCAGGCAAGGTAATTGAATTTAGTGTTTTCCCAGGAACACTGACTTTAAATAGACCTTCAAGACCAAATTTTCATTCCTCCAGCAAAGCTCCCTTTGTGAAGAACAGGAGCCTTGCCAAAACCTCACATTCTGTAAGCTACAATAACATTTTAGGGAAATTTCCGTTAAGCTTTTCCAATTCAGCTTTTCTGTTCTGCTGCAAGTACATCTCCCATGTACTCCCATTACAAGAAAGTAATGCTGTAAAGTATTTATTGTATGGCATCAGTGCCATCACACAGGGAGTAATACAAAACAAGAGCAAACTGGTTGTAAGGAGACTTACCCATCATCCTAAAACAGCAGGTAAGACACTGTGCAAGGGTGTGGTTCAATTTAGGTGCAATTTAGGAGGTATTTCTGTAGAGCCAGTCATATTCCTCCACCCCAATTTATGAACTGCTTGAGGAACTGCTCACTACCAGGACTGCATCAGATACGCTACTGTAAAATTCTAAAACACTGGGGAAACAGAGGAGTGTCTCCTCACTCTCTGAAGCAGCTATTAGGAGCCCCAACCTTGGTTCTCTATTGCTTTAGAGAAAACCAGGCAATTTATATGTGCCCTGCCCAACAATGGCCAGTGACTTACCTGATCCTTTCTGTCCAGTCCTCAACTCAAGGGATGCACTCGATTCCCTGTCTTGCTTCCCTACCCTGAAGAGAGGACCCTGAAAGAAGCCTCTACCACTTCCTTGGCACTTGACCAGACCAATCCCTCCCCTGCAGCTTGAGATGGGTGGGGTTCCATTCTGTATAGATTCTAGGGTTGGAAAGTTAAGCCACAAAGTGTATAATGTCATCAACAAGTGGTCATATGAAACCTAATGGTGCTCATCATGAAGGTTAGAGAAGAATAAGAGGATCACCCCAATAGCAAATACCTGTTTTTGTAAGAGGATGGGTTACCAGCTGTCGCGTCAGATTGTTTTCAGATGATCGCAGTAGCAGCACAATATCAGCTGGCAGAGTATCTCTGTTTTTGGCTAGGAATCCACTTGCATTATATAGAACCTGTTTAAAAAGTGTATTTATGCATCTTTTGGGCTTTTGAAAAATAATTGTAAATTTAAGCACTAAGCATGCTTAATAGAATGTGGCTTTTAATAGTATTTGAATATTTAATGTTCTTTTAATATTTTCATACTCTCTAAATAAATCAAGACACACAAACAGCTTTTCGGCCATCAGGTTATCTCTTACTTACAGTCTTCCTTTCGATCACTGTAAGTTCTAACTTTTCAATACTGAGAACCATTATGATGCAGATCACTAAAAACAAATCCAGCATTTCGAAGTAGCTTGAGACATTTATTTTCCATAATGAAGATACCTTGATATTGGTTTTAGCCAGTGTGTATTTATCACTAGGACAAGTGTACCGTAGTTCTCCTTTACACCAGTACATACATAAATGTACAATTAGCAATGTGTTTGATTTCAATCATACCACACAGGACTAGCTGTGTGACTGTACAATTTTTTTCTGTCCCATTCAGACTGTGCTGTACTGGATTTAGGACCTGCCACTTTTCCTGGAGATCTCTGTATTAACTGTACAGGTAGTCTGCAAAATCACAAACTGCTGAGTGAAACTGGAAATCTTTGAAAATTTCAGGAATGGTGCACCTCACCCAAAATGTACCTTTAGGGCTTTATCCCAAAGATGCTGTAAAGGATCCACAAGAAAACCTGGCTTGCAAAGAGGGGTACAAGATACTGACATATTCAGCTTAGGAAAAAACCTCACAAAACAACAAAGTTTGTAAAGGGAGAGGAAATAAATGATCCTCCAACTCCACAGTAAACAGGATTAGGAGTAATGAACTTACATTACAGAAATGGAGGTACAAGTTAAACAGTAGGAGAAACTTTGTAATGAAAAACCTTGTTGAACACTGGAAAGGTCTGATGGGGCACAGGTGGAATCTTCCTATATCAGCCCTGGTACAGGGAGAGATGGCTCTCTACTCCTCAGCAGTAAGTATGCTATACTGGTGATGTGTAATTCAGCTGGAGACGAAGTTCATACGAGCTACTGCAGGCCTTTTGTGGCTGGCTGTCTTATACAAACAGCAAGTTATCTTCCATCAGCTGATTTCTAGGCCAGCTGCTTCAGCACTGTTTCCTATGAGACAGCAAAGCTCACTCTATACCCTTCAAAAGAGCTCAAGAGGAGGTGAGACATCTTGCTTTCACAGGGCAAGGTTTAGGTGACCTGTGGCATCTTGCTGCAGAGCAACAGCAAATCCCCCTGAGTCCAAAAAGCATGTCCAGCAAGTCACCTTGTACAGGAGGGCAAGATGCTCCTCATGAAATTAAGCAGAAAGCAAGGCCTGTGCTATCTATCTGGCTGATTACAAAGTACAAAACTAAGTAAGGCTGATGGGGTAGTAGAAAGAGTGGAGGTGGATCCTGATTCAAAGCAGTGGGAAAAAGCAGACACAGGCCTTTGAGGAACTAAGGGGAAGATCGCTGAGTTGCATAATGGTTATGTTTTGGTTCTTCTATAATACAGTCATTTACTTGGTGACATTTAGGAAAAATACACTCCTGCTATTATTTATTTTTTTTCTTTATGAGGGAAAATAACTTTTCAATTTACTTTGAATGCGTAAGGCACTGCCAACATTTCCATGTCAGGTTTGAACAGATGAAGGCTGAGAACCAACCCAGCTGACATGTATTTCCTACCAGTTCTACCATTTCACAATACCTAACTAATAGCATTAGGTATCTTACCTTTCCTGCATAATGATAAATCCCAAAGGTTAGATCTACTCTTTTGGGTCTCCAAAAATATTTTGACTTCAAATTATCTTCAAATTTTTCTGAAAGGAAACACATATCTTACTGGAGTTACTGCACAATAACTGTCTTCTAAAGCTGTATCTCTGTAAGGATATTGCCTGACTTCTCAGACAACACAGAGGCACAAAACAGGGTCTGATGTTTTTAAACACAAAGGTATCATAATAGTCTTGTAAGAAAAGGTACTGGGTAGAGAATATGGGAGCTCTTGGATTAGTTACTTTGTACCAATTGAAATAATGTAGTAATTCTTCCTAAGGATTCCTTGGGGAATGGTAAGGAAACATTTACCAACTGATTGATTTGTACTCTAGACTAAAATGTATGAGGATAGAAAGATCTCATATAATTGTTTTAGTATGGACATTGCTATTAGGCTATTGTTATTAGGTTTTGTAATTGGGTGCTGGTTAAAACTCTCATCTGACACTTTGCAGATTCAAAAATGAGTAAAACAAGGATTTATGTACACAGAAACCCCACTGAAACAACTACATCAACTGTAGCTGCAATTACTCAGCAGCACTGAAATATTCAGGATCTCAATTAAAACATATTCAGGGGTTTTAATTTTTATTTCTGAATAAAAAAACCAGGACACATAATTTGCTGAAAGGCAATGAGGTGGGTTTGCAGTCACTACCCTTAGAAGTACTAAAATTCTTGTTTGGAGCCAGGTCATCAAAAAACTCAAAGCTGAACATGACTCAAAATTGAAAACAGTGGTCTTGCCATATGAACCTAGAGTTTTAACTCTGATCTTTATCTTTCACACCTTGCAGCTACAAATTCTTAAAGGCAGAAGAACTAAAAACCTGGATCAGCAGCCTAGGTCCACTTGTACTCTGTGTTTCTCTATGTACTTCAAAGACATATATCCATTCATGCATGCATGCCTCCCACAAACATACAGTGAAACTGGAATGTGGGTCTGCTAAAAACATAATTATCATATAGCCTAAACTGGACACATCAAACAGAAATCTAGCAGGGAGACATCCTGCAGAACTAGGAAATAGATCGTGAACTTACCTACAAGTGTCTGATCTGTTGCTTGTGGGAATCGGCTTTCCTCATCCAGCAGGGACAATAAACCCATTGGTTTCTGCAAGAACATATCCAAGAGGGGCCTGTTGTCCTCATATTCTATAACTCTTGCATCAACACCTTCATACAGGTATTCATTCTGTAACAGCCAACAGAAGGCATGCTTTGTTTAAGATACAGAACTGCTTCAGAAAATAATTCACAATCTGTCAACTGTAGCAAACTAAAACTACATAGAAAAAGTATTCCCTGTGGCTAAAGACATGAAGGTTTTGCAGGAACAAATGTCAGCTGGGATGTATCACACTGTCAGGCTATAGATTTTAATTTGCCTTTGCATATGTAGGTACTTCCTATGGCATACTTGGTAAAGCAAGATACTTTCCAGAAATATACAAGAATCAAAAAACCAGAGTTGAAGAAGATGAACTACAGTGTTACTTCCCTCACCTGCAATGTAAAAAATGTTTCTTAATCATTTACAACTACATTTACATTCCCAGTTCGTTGCTCAGATCTATATGATGTACAATGGCCAAGATTTACGAAAGTGACTACAGATTATAGGGGCCTCACTTGTTTGAACTCCCTCTTCTAACACCTGGAAAAGGTCTTATGTGGAGAAGAATGGTGCATACGCTCTCTAATAACTAAAGAATGATGTTCATACTTTCTAAATATGAAATAAATAGTCTCAGGTTGGCCTCTACAACATTTTCACTCCTTTTAAGGAACCAAGGAGAGGCATTCAGTAACGTTAAAAAGCATCAGGAAAGGTGGTGGGTTTTTGTGGGTTTTCTGTTTGGTTGCTTGGGTTGGTTTTTTTTTTTAAATCCTGTGACTGCACGTATCTTTGAATTCCTACCAGGCTGAGAAAAGCCTGGTAACAATGCTGTGTCTATGGTGTGTTGCAATGGTTTTATCTTTAAAACAACTTAAGTTATAGGTGAAGAATACATGAATGACTTTCTTTAATCCAAGGACAGCCACAGATTTACCAAGAGAAGGATGCCCTAGGGACTGCTGCCCCTCCATTGTTTTTGCCTGCATCACATAGTGCAATAGCAGTTATCCTCTGCAGGGCGCTCCCACAGATACTAGGGCTGCCTTCAGTCCTGTGCAGGCTATAATATGAAACACTTAATTAAGCCTTTTGTTCCACTTTAAAAATAAGCCCTCTTCCAAAGGCTAGGACTTTATGAAATTACTATATTAATGTATAGTGCAAACATCACAGTTGTGCTATCTTGAATTCATTGTGAGAAGTGTCATAAACATGAATGATGGCTAATATTAATGAGTTCAAAGACCTCTAACCCTGAAAGACCTCTCTGTATGTGTCATTCACTCATGTCTGAATGAGTGAAGAAGGCATTTCAAAAAGGAGTTAACTGCCTTATACAACAGAAAAGCACATTATTAGACTTCATTCCTGTTAATCTCTAAGCCAGAGAGAAACAGCAAAATTAATAAAATCCATAGCATTGTCCTCAAAATACAGGCCCAATGAATAAATCTACTGATCAATTTGAAAGAGAAAATATATAGAGAATATATACCCAAACCCTTCCAGTAACCAGATTAATCTAATTTCCAAGAACACTCGTCACTCTAAGGATAGGTTATGGCTCAGTTTATATGCCTGTACAAGGGTGTACGCAGAAAGAATCTCTGTTACAGCCCCATGAGGACTCCTCATCGCAGACACGTAACCTTAACTTCATTCATGTCTCCCCTGGAGCAGTGGACAGGTAGAGTTTTGCGTTTTATTTTAATCAATAACCCAAGTAGCAGAACAAGAGAGGAGAGTAATACATGTATCACTGATACAGGCAAGAAGTTAATTATGCACCTGTAGGAGCTAGTGGCAGGAAGGGAACCAGCCCATGCTATCTTCCTGTCGTAACACCGGAGTAGGAGTAATTTACTTGTGGGCTATGGCTGTATAGACACACAGATGTTAAGCTCATGAAACCAGCTGTTACTTCTTAGGATTATTAAAAGTACACTTACGAAGTGGGAAAAAGGAAGAGATTGCTCAGGATCAATTTATCAGAGATGAGTGTTTCTGTGACACTCAGATATCCTCAAAAATCCTCTTACAGACAACCTATTTAATGACAAATTTTTTCCAACTCCAAATGCTTGTGAGAGAGGCTTGTTTAGAAAGCTGATAAAAGAGTTCTCCTCTTTGAAACTGAAAGGAGGCATGTAATAGCTGTACTACTACACCATAGCAGCAATACCTGCTCCCCTCCCTGCTCAGAACATGCTGCCCAGCTGGCCCTGACCTCCAAGCCTGCAGTGTATGTGGCCATTCAGTCTTCTGTGTCTGCACCTCAACCACTGAATGAGTGCCAGTGCTGATGAGAATGGTCCTGCTGCTGTCTGCCCAGTAGGATATGGAAAGAGTTTAGTCCATCACTTCCCATGGGCTCCTGAAGGATGGCTGACAACTAAGTCTTCCAGCTACCAGATGGCTCAGAAATAAGATACCATATTACATTGTCTTATGCAATGCTGGTCTTCAAACATATTATTAGGACACAAGCAGTCTTAATGATGCACATCATAAACCTGCAATGAAATAGATCTCATTTGAATTAATAAGCTGAATCAGCTAACGGGTTCTATAATCCCCCATGATGTTTTATGACAAGAAAGCCCCTTAAAATAGCAGCTGCTCATTAAAATTCTAAAGCATAATCCACTATAAAGTATTCTTATGGATGGGATGTCAAAAGGAATGACTGAGTTACACTAGTACTTGGGCTCCTATCTCATCTCAGTACTGCATGGCATCTTTTCTGTGATCAAAACTAGGTAATAACTTGTGAAACTTGGTTTCACTTAATAACGAAAGAATTATTAAATGCATTAGGAAATGGTCTTCATGCTTAATAAAAATAAATTACTAGCATTTTGTTGAGAACATGGTATGATGACGCTATGGCTTAAGTAGGAATAGCAGAGACTTACTCAGAAGGAACATTTCCTAGCTTAAAGTAAAAGATTAAACTGTAAAATGAATGCAAAATAAATATTATATATGTTTAATGCAAAAAGTAGCATCATTCCAACTGACAGTAAACTTGCCACTTTCCAAAATGAGTCAGGTATTTGACATTATACCTTTATTTTCTACAGAAGAATCACAAATGAGAAAAACAGGAAATTTGTCTTGCTGGACAATGTTACCTGCAGATCAAGGAACTATCAGAATTAACTTACATCAGTACCTTACATGTAAGGAAATCACCCTGAAGGATAGAACTGAAGGTGCTTTGCTTAATATTAACCTAAAAAACCCACTTGTGCCAGCATTTATTGCACTTAACTACAGACTTAGGGACTAAGTTGGGAGCCCACATTTCTTCCTCAGTCAGTGGAGACAGATATAGATCTATTTGTCCCCACTGATTACTGGGGATCTAAACTATCCTTATTTTAAACAATACTCTCTGCTTTAGCCTTTCTGTTGAATTAAGGAAAGGAGGTTGCATTCAGGCCTAGATACCTTTATTCTTTGATGCAAAGGTTAAGTAAACAATAAAGAATAAATTCCCTTGAGTTCTCCACATTGGTATGCAGACACTCTGAGCCACTGGTGGTGATAGTACCACTGTTCTTTCCCACTATTCCTATCACTTCTGAGGCCCTATTTTTGTAGGTCACACTTCAGAGGAAAGCAAAACTGTGAACACTTGTCAGATTTAGATACACAACACAAACCACTGACTGCTAAAAACATACCACCTGCAGCAATGAAAGTACAATTCAGCCTTACGAGCTCATTTACTATTTGACTTTATTGCTTATGTTGACAAAAAATTATTCACCCCTCTTAGTTATATTAGGTTGACATGAGTTAATTGAGAACTAGACTATCATCAACAGATTTAGGCCTTGACTTCCCAATAAATATGTCAAATTTCATTTAATTGTATGTGGCATGGAATTGGACAGGCTAAAACAGGGGGGGGAAAATAAAGAAGAATATTGTACCTATAACTTTTAATTTGCTTGATGGAAGCGTGAAAGAAATTAAACTCTGCAGTCTTTCTTGGGTAGATCTACAGGGGCAATGCAGTGTCATGTTAGAGATTTCTGAGATTGCACAGAGCACACCGACATGTCTGTCTGGCATCGCACAGGGCTGTGGACAGATACTAGCCTATGCCTTTGAGTTGCAATGCAGAATAATGCATTCATCATTTCCTGGCTTCAAAATGGGGTGATTTACACACACACTTGCATGAAATTAATCTACACAGCTCATTCTGCACTGCTGCAGTAGTATCTTTGGAGACTGCTACAAGATAATACAATGAAGACTGATACAGTCTGGTGAAGCGGTATCATGTAAATTAGACATCTTAGTTTGTTTATAGGCAGGATGTGAACATTTGTAAAAGGAAACATTAGGACTAGTATAAATGAAGTATGAATAGAAATGTGCATGCAAGCACCAGAAGAAAGAGTCTTAGAAGAATGGCCTATGATTTCAATGAAGAACATTTGTTCACAGCAATATAATTGAGGAAAGTACTGTTTACCTCAAGACCAGAAACATTTGTGTTTAGCTCACACCAAAACACAGTGCAGCCAGCCAGTGAGTGGAACATCCTCTAAATCTGGCAACAAGAGGATGGCTGCAAGTTTACAGCATATCACACAACACCTTCCCTTTTCCTACAAACCTACCAAGGAAACAGACTGTGGGTATAAAGATGCATATATTCCAAACAAGTAAAACCAGATAATGACCTTGCCTAAAGATCACGGAGGCTAGCGTAAATAAGGTTCTGAAGCAAAGAAACACCCCGTAATAGCTAATGATTGCTAAACAGTGTAAAAGATCTGCCCAACAATTCTATTGGCAAGAACCAAAGAGACATGATGAAGACTTGCAAGCTGTCGTCCTTTATTCTCTGTGTCACTCACAAATGATCCTGGCCAGACCACCTGAACTCACACGTCCTAGTGCTTTCTACATGGGTGTGAGTCAATGAAATCTATGACAGAATAAGTGGGAATGGCCAAAACTGACATTATGTCAGATCATCTTCTTCAAGGACCATCTTCCCCTTGCATAAGATCTGTAATATCATACTAATTTCCTATGGGGAGAAAGAGGTAAACTCTGTTGTCAAAATCAGAAGTTCAGTTTCTTCTCATCTGCTCAGCAGCAAAATAACCACTCTGACTTCACTGCAGCAGGACATGTGCAGGAGAGCAAACTGTTCCTACTAGATGATGACATCACAAACTTCTGCACTAATATAGGTTTGGCCAAAATGTCCTCTATTAGGATATCTAAAACAAGTAAAGGCAGACTCAATGAACAAGATGGAAGTCCCATTAAAAACAAGAAGGAATATTAAGACAGAATTTGGGAGCACAGGGTTAGGAAAGCCAAGCAAGTCCATCAGCTACAAAAAGGCAACTAAGGAAATAGCGTGCCTGTTGCTGAGCTCAAGGATGACACAAAAGAGAAGGCTGCAGGGAGACCTCATAGCAGCCTTTCCGTATCTGAATGAGGTCTACAAGGATGCTGGAGAGAGACTCTTCATCAGGGACTGTAGTGATAGGGCAGGGGGTATTGGGTTTAAACTTATATAGGGGAGATTCAGGTTAAATGTAAGGAAGTTCTTCGTGAGGGTGGTGAGGCACTGGAATGGGTTGACCAAAGAAGTGGTAAACGCTTCATCCCTGGCAGTGTCCAAGGCCAGGCTGGACAGAGTCTTAGGAAACATGGTTGAGCCTGATGTGTCCCAGCCCATGGCAGGGGATTGGAACTAGATAATCTTAAGGTCCTTTCCAACCCTAACTATTCTATGATTCCATTATTCTAAAATAGCAGTTTGTAAACCAAGATAAATCCTAAGATAAATGAAAGGGCAGGGAATGTTGGAGTCAAATGAGCAACATGGTCACAGATTAAATACTGTATTGTTGATAAGGTAATGCTCCAGATCCTAAGCAGCTATTTGAACAAGTCATATGGGTTCTACTTTTCTAATTTACAGTGAACGCCATGGAATGAAGATCTGCACGGGAGCGGTTAAAAAAGCCCAAAGCAACAAATAAGATATTACCACATAAAAGGATGGGACAGACTGTCTTTCTGAAAATATTATAATATCAGTGATGTGCCCTCAGCTACAGCGAGTGCTCAATCCTGGTCAATCTTTTTGAAAAAGAATATAAAAGATGTGGAAACAGGTGATGGAAATCGCTAACAGCATAGGAAATTTCTGTGATGAGAGATTGCAAGGACTGAGATTGTCTAGCTTGGGAAAGAGATAAATTTAAAAGGATGTGACAAGACCATAGACAATCCCGAATGCTATATTAAAAAAAACCAAAACACAACAAGAACCCAAACCAGCAAAACAGATATTTTTCTTTACAGTCATACTTTCTCCTAAAACAGGAATTAGTAAATCTTCAGTGAAACTGAAAGTCTGCAGACATAACCCAGGAGGGTGTGGGAGGGTGAGAAGATGGAATTTGTAAAATTTAATAGTAGAACTCACTGCCAGTGATGTTTAAAGTTTTGCTCAATGCTGGAACCATTTAACCACATATGTAGGTAAGGAGAGCAGACACCATTCCTGTGATGGTTTAGACATCTTTCATACTACAGAGAGGCCATGGATGTCTTTGCTGCCCTTCTCACAATGCCCAACACATGGAGCCTGGGACTCTGTGTCCTCAGGGCAGCAGGTCCTCCTGCAGCCCAGGCCCCACTATCCCAGGCAGTGAGATGTAACTCCCAATTTCAGTGTTGTGCTTTGGTTCAGATGAGAGACAGACAGGCAAACATATTGTGGAGACAAGAAGAAAGAAGGGAAGTAAATTTTTATCATTTGCTGTTAAAATAGGCTTAGCACACAAAGATATAAGGTTTGGATATATAGTGATAATGCACCATTCTGGACCTGATACACAACAGTTTGCAAGCATGTACATTTAGACATGAGCAATATCATCTATTGGAGTAAAAGTAGTAATTTATAAAATCACTGTCTCCAATCACAAACTAAGTTATTAACTAGTGAAGATAAACCCCTCATTGTGTGAAAGTTTTTTTCATAATTGTCCATTGTGAATGTTCTTGCACTTTTGTTCCTAAAGGACTATTCCTTAAAGCCTGCCTTCTGTGAGACACAGGATGCTGGACTGGAAGAACAATTCATCCTAACCAACTTTTCTATTCCAATCTTTCCACATTCTTAAAATGGGTGTCACTATATAACAATAAATAGTGTAGTGATATAAAATTATGATTAGAATCATAGAATCAAAGAATCAGCTACGTTGGAAAAGACCTTCAGGATCATCAAGTCCAACCTCTACCCCAGGACTTCCAAATCCACCACTAAACCATGTCATTGAGGACCTCATCTACAGGGTTTTTGAGCACTTCCAGGGTGATTCCACCACTTCCCTGGGCAACATATTCCGATGCCTGAGCAGCCTCTCTGTGTAGAATGTTTTCCTAATATCCAATCTAAACATCCCCTGGCACAGCTTGGGGCCATTACCTCTTATTACTTGGGATTAAAAACCAACCCCCACCTCACTGCAACCTCCTTTCAGGTAGTTGTAGAGAGAAATAAGGTCCCCCCTAAGCCTTCTCTTTTCCAAAATAAACACCCTGAGGGTTTCAAGGAAAGTAGGAGAAATAATGTTATCACCATATCATAAAAAAAAACATATAAAAATAATTAAGAAAAATCAGTGCCCAGCTCAGAAGAGTCAGGAAAACTGTGTGATGGTCAAGAGACTCTTGTTTGTCTCAACAGCTAAAAGATAGCAAGAACTGACAGGTCGTTATTGCTCCTGCAAACAGCAGAGGGCCAGGGCTGAGGTACCGCTCCATCAAGGTGGGGATGCTTTTCTGTGTTGTCTGCCTTGAGGACGAGATCAACTGCCCCAGCAACAAATTGCCTGGAGACAGTGTGTCAGACCTAGATGCACCTGCCAGGGCAAAATGTGAGTTGGGTCCGGGGCCCACCAGGTACTCCTGCAAATGAGTTTCCATTTGTAGGAGGGTTTCAAGAGAGCCTATAAAAAGTCAAACGTCTTTCAACCATGTGTGTGCATCCTTCCATCCTGGACTTGAGGGTGAGTACACAGACCACAAGGAATCCAAGGACTACAATTTGAAATGATTATAGATGAAAGAATTTCCACTTTTGACACTTCTGACCAGGAAGACATCACTGGATCCAAGAGGCAGCAAGCTTGTTTCTTTTTTCTTTTCTTTTCTTTTCTTTTCTTTTCTTTTCTTTTCTTTTCTTTT
>JBAFWW010032846.1:14007-28330 GCA_036873685.1 Agapornis canus | reverse complement strand
TGATCTTAAGGTCCTTTCCAACCCTAACTATTTTGTGATTCTGTGATTCTATGATACTCAATGCCTTCTTTGCTGTGGTCTTGACTGATAATCCGAGGTCCCTGAGACCAGATGGAAAGTCTGGAACAAGGAAGACTTACCCTCCATGGGGGGAGGATCAAGTTAGGGATCATTTGAGTGAAGTCGACATGGGACCTTGTCAGTGCCTGGATTTGACAAGAATAAATAACAGTGCTGCAGTCTGTGCTATTTCCATTATCCAGTTGTTAGAAAAAGCAGTAGCCAGGTGCTCTATTTGTGTGAACTTATGCACTTTGGAAAGAAGATTTCTAAGTAATTATAGTAGTTCAGGCTAATTTCTCTCTGACTTTTTGATGATATTAAAGAGAAGGAAATAAGTATGACTGAGAATCTTCCATATAAATCTAGAAAAACTATTACAAGATCTTAGACTGCAAGAAAGCATTTCCTGAAATAATAGAAAACAGAATAAAACACTGATCCATATAAAAAAAATTATTTGTTTTACAAACAGATGTATACACCTCTAGACTGACACCTGCACGTGCACACCTCCATACACAGACATATTACAAACTAGTATCTGACTCGCCCTTAATACATGCAGTGATTAATACTGACAAAATACTCATTTTCTATGAATAATTAAATTAATAATTAGAGTAAGTATTTTCACCTGTGTATCAAAGCTCCCAATAATTTCAATAAAACAGAAAGAGTTGACTGTTCAGCTCATTTAGAATTACTGGAATATTTCTATTTTCAGCAAGATTTTTTTTTTCCCCCCTGAATATGCTATTTCTTCAAATAACAACACTGAATAATGACTTAAAAATGGTTAATTTAATTCTCATGGAATTATTTACAAAGCTAAGAGCATCTTTTTTGAGGTTTTTCACTATCCTCTTGAATTTTATAAACGTTTATAATTACAACTCTATTCCTGTTCTCCGTTATAAATAAAATTATTTACATTAAATCCACCATTATTTAGTTTAGATGATCTAGTTCCTGAATAAGAACAAGAAAACTTTGAGATTTTAATTTTTTGATAACGGAATTTCAGTGTTCATTAAGCTTGTTAGCATGGTATTACGAACACTGCACTTCAAAAGTTATGTTACCACTATTTTTTTTACTGTAGAATCATACATTACATCACTCATGTTATACCTCAAGAAAACAGCATTGTATTTGTTTCAAGTAAGCTATCACTGTGTTAATGTTGCTTAGATACTGTAATTTCAGTTTAATGCAGGCATTTTACTTGCAAATAGCAAGCACTGCATCACAGAATACATACTCAGAAAACAGTTGTTATAATCCACAATTAACAACCTATTATGGAGAAGGAATGATGTAGTTTCTTGAGACAAGGTTTTATATGTTCAGCAGTATTAAAGCCTTATCAAGGTACCAACACATACCTGTTCCCAGGCAAAGACATGTTGATTGAAGTAGAACTGAATTTGTTCATTGGCAATGTTGATACACAGTTGTTCAAAAGAATTTTTTTTGAAATTCTCAAAGCCAAAGATATCAAGAATTCCAATGTTCAAACCATCATCGTTTCCACTGCAAAGATTAAATAAATTTTCTATTGCTTTATCTTCATTTTACATTGACTAGCTCCTTTAGTATTTCACAAAAGAAAATAATGGGCCAAATCTAGAAGCCAGTTAAACAGCATAATTTTTTTCTAGAACAGATACCTCTTAAAGTAACAATCACTTTTTGTTTGAAATAGAATAAATGCACGTCAACTGAAAGATGACTATTTGCAGATCAGATACACTGAATCACATGTCTGAGTCAAGTGATAGGTGCATAGCAGATTTACAATTTTACTTTTAAACTAGCATTTGCTAGTTATTGTTCCATTGTAAAAGCTGACTACAGCACTGAAACAACAGGCAGTTCTTTTTGTTCCTCATGTAATAAGAGGCTTTACTCACCATCTTCAAAATTAAAGATTGCTGTCATTAAATATTATTTCTCCCTATTATTTATTGGCAACAATTAAATCCACTGATTTCAGCATTAAAGGTAAAAAAATGAAATGGCTAGACCTTTTATGCATCTAAATAACTACGTTAAGTACTAGAGTGTGATATTAAGTTAATTTACCAATTAAGTTCCAGGGAAGTATTAGTAGTAAAAACACTGGTTTGAAATTTTAGCTAGGGTATTCTGAGAGAGTCACTTCTGCAACTGGAAAAAAGTGTTAATTTTGTATTTATTTCCTGAAACAAAAAAAATTAAGAGGACATAATTTTATATAAAACTGAAGTTGACGTTAGTGTGTTTTCCCTAGCTAAACTAAAAAAAAAAATAAATCACAGTCTATTTATGAAACCCCTTTGAGGGGCTATCTGTAAACAGTATTTCATTATCTTTTTAAATAAAATAATAAGGAAACTAGATATGAAGAACCAGCTTCAAGAAACTCATGAACAGCAGTTGGACCTTTTTGTGAAGTCCATCTCACAAATGGAAGTGTAGAACTGTTTAGGGACGAAAAGTATTTGTTGATTTTGACCTGAGTTTGGTTAGTATTTTATCTGCCTATAAATTACATCTTTGGTGAATACACTGCTGACATTTGTCTGTCTTGCTCCTTCTCAGAGCTAGTTCTATATAGATAGAAAACAGAAATTATTTTAATACCACAAAACCAAAGCAGATTTCTGTTTTTTTGTTTTCTTTTTTCTATAGTGGCTATGTCAGATCAAACCTTCTTCCTCCTCACCAACATAATAAGTATTCAATTGGAAAAGGTCTCTCTAACGGGTATGTGTGAGAGAGACACAGGAATGAATTTTATCCTATCACTTAATGATTAAAGTTCTGTTTATTGATGCTCTGCTGTAAACAAATATTTGAAAGTTTAGACAAATTTTAGGATTGCAGTCTTGATTGCAGAACAGGTATTTATTAATATTCCTCTTCAGCTACTTATAAGTTTGCCCATTTCCACCACTACTAGCAGGCATAGAGGACTTTGACCAATAGGATCTCCAATGCAAGCCACAAAATGTGTTATATCCTCATTCCCAATGTCTTTCTTGTCTCTGTGTTTAAAATGTCACCTTGTCAGGGTATAGGGTGGACATTAACCTCAGTAAATGTGTTTGGAAACTACTATCACACATACAGGAAACCACACTCGTAACTGCAACAGAAGCAATGGCATCATGCAAATAAGAGCAGAATTTCACCTATGTAATCAACAGGTGAATGTCAGAAGTTGACCCTGAAAAGGTATAAATGAAAAAGGAGTTAGTATGTAATTTATGAAGGGTTAAATGAGTGAAGGCCAAAGAGTAAAACACCAGATGCTTGTGTTATCCACATCTACTGTATTTTCACTACATAGTCTGAATAGGATAAAACGTGTTTTTTTTTTTTAACATGGTGGTATTATAAACAAAAAGGTAACAGAGAAAAAGTGTACGAGAATACTAAATGCTCTAGTGTAGCTATTATTCCCACAGAAAATCTCTCTATTCTTGAAAAGCTTCTTTTACCTTAAATGTTTGTCAGGTTTGAGTAAAGTGTTGATGCGATTGACTATCCAGCTAAAGAGGCGCCCATACAGTGCTTTGGCCATGGCATCTCTGACATCAGTGGCTTTTTCCACAGTATTGGGACGAATAATTGTTTCTCCTCGAGTCACTACACAGTGAGAGGTGAGGGCCTCTTGCAGTTCATCTGCCTGAATACACAGCAAGGATGCACCTAGAAAGGAAGGTCACAAGCATAGCTCAGAAGCAGATTTTTGAAGGGAAGATGAGCATTTTTGCAATCAAAGCTGCAAGTTCAGTGTATGATAAGAGCCAAATCAAAGCCTTGAACAAGTCTCAGTATCTAATTTATTCACCCACCTTCCTAGCTTCCACAGCAGTCAATGAGTAAGTGATTCAAAGCAGAAGCCCTGAGGTTCTAAAGTGCTTTGCCAAGAAGGCTGTTTCTCCAAACTTTCAACAGAGAAATGCTACGGAATCTAAGTGACCATATCAAGAATATATAAGCTGTGAGATATGAATATCTCTCTCAGTTATAATCTATCCACATAAGCCACTGCTTCCCTCCTTTTGAACCAAAACCAGGGTACTTCTTTCCCATTTCTACAGTATTTTTCTGCCTATTTTTCTGCCAGAAAATGTTTAAGAAGATACTATGAAGACTTTGTTATCTCCCCACCTATAATTACTGAGCAAGAGCAGCAACTTTCTTGAGAAGCTGTGCCTCTTTCCTTCCTCTGCCTCTTGGTAGTCTGTAACATAAGGCATCCCTTCCAAAGAATTAGTGACCCATATTTCAACAGACACATGTGGGGAAAAATTAATGAATAATGTGAGAAAGAAACTGGGAAAAAAAACTATTCAACATACCTTGGAACAATTCTGAAGATTTGATTTTCAGGCATTTGCAGTATTAGTCATGTTTCCTGAATGCCACTGAACTGGTTAGTCAAATGAGGTGCACAACATTGAAAATGTTTTCATTTTGTATTTGCAATCATGTGATCTTGTAATTATCTATTTTCAGCATTTAATTATTCTTGCAAAATTCCCATGTGAATACAGTTTTCACTGATAACTCACTTGCAAGAAAAGAAATTTGCTATCAAAAGTAAAGGAAAATAATCTTATATCAAGAAAAAATACTCACAGTTCTCAAGGGCTACTGGATTGGAAATGTTGCTCTTGTCAATCATATGTTCAGATACTACTGCAGAAAATTCAATGTTACCCACATTTAAAATGGCAGCCAGGACACTGTACACACTTCCAAGTTCCTGAAAAGCATATTAAAAAAGATGCAAAACTTAATAGCTAGATTGATTTATCACTTTGGTTTGTGCAATGGGCATGTGTATGTCTTCTTCCTGTTGTCTGCCACATGCCCACTATTAGGAATACTTTCTCAGCAGATATATTTCTTTGCCTGTTCTGTACTCAGCATAGTCTTTCAAGTGTAACACACCCAAAGAGCACAAGAGAAACTATAGCCTAATCTCTCTTCCAAACTTGTCAACAGGATAGCGTTGACACTGACTAGGGAAAGCAGAAAACAGTGGTGGACACAATCCTTGTACACAGAAAGAATTCAGAGGTTATTTACATCAGCCCTTTACTGTGCCTGCAGGCACAGCCACATCTAAGAATGTTATACCTAAATCAATGAAAACATAAAAATTCTGCATCTGTGTTTCTTGGATCATGGAAGCAAAGGCACCCCAAAAATAGGTTTGCAATGGCTCTGACTGACACAATCAGAAAAAGTTTCACCGGGAGAAGAGTGAGACCTCCCATCCCTGATTTGGTAAAGCACCTTACCCTTCAAAATGTCAGTTAGGAACTGTGCATTCACCAGAGAACTTAAGCACAGACTTTACTTAAACATATTTAAATTTCAAATGATTTAGTAGGGTCCAAAGAGGGATTGTGCCTTAAAAGAAGACAAATATCCATCTGAACAGTGAAGTGATACAGTAAATTATCTTAAGCACTTATATATGACAAATAAAATCAGATTTGCAAATAATGAAACAATGCTTTCATTGCAGGTTCAACTTAGATTTGAACTGTGAATGTTTCTAAGTATACTTGATGATCTCTTGAATGTATTCTACTCAGAAATGCTGATTTCCTGTAAAGGAGAGTCTGTTTTAAGCTGAGAATCTCTGACACTATATATTTTGAGGTGTGCATTAATAGCATATTTTATACATAGCAGTTTCATAAGTTTCATAGTAGTTTCATATGAAGCAGTTTTTAAAAATACAATTAGTATTTTATAATGATGGACTTTTCACAGCATTTTATTCCTTATATTCAATAGTTTGCTGGTACCCTGTCAGGCATCATTCACTCAGATAAAATCCTTAATTGCTCTAGAATACTTGAGCTTGTTTTCAGCACTTTCAGAAGTTAATCTAGCAGTTACTAAATTAATTGTTCCTGTGACAGCAGGACTAGATAAACTCACTCTAAAACATTATGCTTAGGATAATTGGTATGCAGTTTACCTAGGTTTTAAGCAATGATTTTCATTTTAAGCTTAGGGACATAGGTGAAATGCAAAGAAATGGATAACTTAACTTCTGCCATTATGCTGTACAGTGTGTATAGCTGCTGACATTTTTGTGCCCTTTTCAGAGTGTTTGAAATCTGGCTTGATCTTTCTCATACAGTGTGATTACTGTTCACCTCAGGCAGTCCTTTCCTATTAATTTTGCCATGCAGCCTGAAATAAATCAGTGTGATTTTAAGACAGGGAGAACTGGCAACAGCAATTATTAAAGCCTGCTAGTCACTTAAAAAGTTTTTTCAAAGAAATCAAGCCCTGTTTAGTCTCAGTGTTAGTTGGAGTGCAGAAGACATTCTGTCCAAGGTTTTCTGCTAACAAAACATGGAACATGCTTATTCAGAACCTCCTCCTCTATGCACTGGCATGAATGTCAAAACTGAAGGCTACATTACTGAACAGTGAATTTAGAGAACAAAATCATTGTCATGTGGTACCTTTTACCCACTGAAAATAAATTGTCTCTGCACATGTATCCTGTATCAGAATCTCAGTGGTGAAAGGTGACTTCTCTGTTGCACTTGCAAACACAACCTCAGACATGCTAATTCACCCTGTGGAGAATGTAAGACAGGCTAGAATGGATGGGGCTGACATGTAATCACAGTTAGATTGCCTGTGGTACTCAACCTGCTTCTGAAACTGTGGGGGTTCTACAGGTGAGTAATTCTTTTCAGATTCAGTTCATGGTGGCTTGCTGAGTTAAGCAAGTAAAGATCCATGCTAGAACTGCACAATGCAGCCAATGACCTAGTTCTAACTGGATCTTCAATACATAGGAAGGTCTCTTTCGGATGGTCAGGGTTATTGTTTCCATCCATCCAAGTAAACAAAAGAACTGGGAAGAAAACCAGGCTTGCTGCTTTTCATGGTATAAATTAGGACTTATCAAGGTCTCCAGTGCTGTGACAAAATTGCTATCAGTGCTGAACTGTGCATCCTTCCGGGTGCTGCTTCTGGAAAGGTGAAAGTACAGATATGAAAAGATGTGACAGTACAGGTGTGAAATTACTAAGTGCAGTTGTGAATTACCATGTAAAGGAGAAAGAGACTGTGAACACCACTGCTACTACAACTTAATGCAAAATTAGTATGGAGGAACAGAACAGATGAATAAATCTGGTTTGCTAGCTACTCCAATATTTACATTGAGGGAATCCAGAAATATTCTACTGGAGTAATTTTCTGTGAAAAGGTCCTTACGACAATTAAAACACACATCCATTCTGCAGCACTAGTTCTGTGTTTCACAGGTCATACCCTTACTATCATTTGTGATAAATAAAGCTGTGATGCATCACTTCCCCTAAGAGAGAACTAGGGTGGAGGATGGGGTTTCCTTCCCTTGGATTCTACTTTATAAATCCAGAGGCTTGTTTTTATTTTAATTATACCAAAGACAGCCTGAGGAGAGGAGCTTAATGGCCAGCAGTGCAATGATGTGAGATAATAAAGAAAGAATGGGTTCAGTTAATGTTTAGTGATCGGATTCATTCCAAAGGGATGTAAAAACTTCATTCAACTTTACTCCTGGAATTGTGAAAATGTACTGAGTTCATCAAAACTCGTATCAACTCAATGAATTTTTAGAACTCACACCATGGATTTCATCTTAAAACAGAGATGAGACTCATATTCACAGGCCTAAAATTATAGGCTAATAAATAGTTGCAGCATCATTTTCTATGCATTTAATTTGTAAAAGCCTTTTTTTCTCTATTACTCAGCTGTGCTGTGCTCACTAATTTCAAAGTCTTGTTGACTAATACCCTTTTGTTAGATTATCAATACCTTGAAACCTTAAAAATTTAAATGTGGTAATATAACAGTAAGTTGACCATGCAATATCCTAAACAATAAAAACACCATTGCTAAAGGAAAAAAATAACAAGGGAGATTATTTGAATGCTTTATATAAGTTTTTCCTGCTTAAGGTAGCTGTGAAAGTTCATCACAAAAGGGATTATCATCACTCACCTCCAGTGTAAAACCTATGACTTTGAAGCACTGTTCAATTAATTCAAACTGTGACTTATAAAAGCTATTGTTCATGAAATCTTGCACTATTCTGAAATGATCGTTTTGCAGATACCTGAAAGAGTTGATGGATACAGAGTTAGAATATAAATGAGCTTCAGATTTCAGCACTGCATTTTTAGCAAACAATTTATGTACAAGTAAACGGCATTACCTGGGAGGTCTATATTCGGGCAGTTTATAATGTGCCAGTTTTTTCTTTTCTGCCAGACCAGCATAAATATAATAAAAAATATGGAAATTTCTCTCACCTCTGAAACAAGAGAAACAATAAACTGGTTTAGTAACGTAACCTGGTTACATTTACTGATGACATACATGCTATTATTCAACGTTATTTTGATGATAGGCAAGCCTCATGCAAACTGACAGAACACTCTGCAAGAAGCTCTATTACATAAATTCCTGTGAAGTGAACACCCTTTTTGTGTCTTTGTGTGTTTGCTCTGAAGCTGCCAGGGTGGCTGCTCGGTGCTACAGCTAGCTAAATGCTGCTCTACCATGGCTGCAACTGGTAGATGTTGGGTGAGATCTTGCAGTTTGCTCCCCCACCTGTATTAAATGGGCTGCTCAGTCTCCAGCTATTTAATAAAAATCTTTTGACCATAGGAGAGCTATACATTCCAGATCCACTGAACCCAGTGTGTTTGCTGTGTCCTTTAGCCCTGAACCAAGAAAGCACAGAAGCAGACTCAGCAAATGGCCTTATTACTTGGCATGCTTTGCCTAAAAGTTAGGTGCCCCAACCCAGAAGAGAAGCTTTATTGCACACTCAAGTTCCAGTGCACCTTATGAGGAAGAACTGGATGCTTAGGTGGAATGTTCATACCACCACTGAATCCTGAGATAGCCAAGTCAGTCACTATGAAACAGAAAAAAGGAATTGTGTTCAAACCCTGCTTTTTGCATGCGCTGATGCGTATGTCTCAGGAGCACTAATGCATGCTTCTGTGAAACAGGATCACAGCATGGTGCACTCCTGTCTGTGGGGTGCCTAGATCAGAAGCAGCTTAGTTTCTATATTTTACTGTGGACAGACAGCAGTAGAAAACAAGATCAAAAACAAGTAGGAGCAGATCCCATATCTTCCGCCTCAGTGTCAGTCCTTCTGTCCCCGCTTTATGGTTACATAAGGTTGCATAGCCATGTGTTGCACAGTCTGAAACTCACAACGTCCAGATGTTTTATGTACTCTCTGGGAAAGGCAGGAGAACCTGTAGGTTCAAAATCTCTTGGCCTGAAGTGAGTCTCGAACTTGAGTCTTCCATTTTCTGGGTAATCAGTCACTGGGTTTTCTGCAAAAAGTCATTCCTAGCTCTCCATGTGAGGTTGGAACTCCTGCTCTAGCAGAAGAGGCACAAACAGCTTCAAGTGCCCTTGGAAGTTTATGCCACAAAATAGAATCTCTTAGAGCGACTCTCATGCTGAACACTTCAGTGGCATTTTCTTGTGATTTCAGGCATCTAAACACCTACCCAAATAGAATCTGAGGTGTGTAAATGCTTTACTGACTTCCTATCTCAGCATGTGGCTAAATATACATTGACAGCCAAGGAATAAGCCCATGAAAATTTATGAAAACAGTGGTATTTTAAGGGAAAAGCTCATTTTATTCCGAAAAAGAAGTGTCTGTGCTTATGTGCAACTGTGGGAAATCCCACCATTTCCTAAAACTGCTTCTAACTTTAAATCTTTTGTTGAAACATTCCAAGTGATACTCTGATGTTCTTCATGTCACAACTCTACAACAGGCAACAAGATCATGCAGAACTACAAAATGAGTAAAAATGAGCAAGTGATCAGCAAGGGGAAAAAATTAAATCACTGACAACATTCTCTGTATCAGACTTTGTTTTTTCTATTATTATTATGGCAGAAACGGAGTTGCCAAAATATTTTTATCTGGTTGTGCTATATATTAGGATAGAAAATACATGTCAATAATTTAAATTCATTGGAAATGCCATTTTAATTTTTCTGTCATTTTATATTATGAGATACACACACGGCAGAGATGGGTCTGTTCTGCTTTTGGTCCATAACCCTTAATAATCAGAACCTACTAGATGCCCCAAAATGGAAAATGAACACTTTGCAAACAAATCTACAATACTAAAGGAATAGTAGATGAATTAAGTCCAAGTAATATACTTAATACATTATTCAAATTTCCACAAAGAAAGGTACAACTGAACTATTAGAAACCTTTTTGAATCACAGAATAGTTAGGGTTGGAAAGGACCTTAAGATCATCCAGTTCCAACCCCCCTGCCATAAGCAGGGACACCTCACACTAAACCATACAATATGGATATTTAAGTCATTTTCCACATAAATACAGATAATAATTAGGTAGGTACAACAGGAGGAATACAGGAAGCAGGGGTAGATCTAAGTCTTAATTGTTTGGTTCTGTCAAAAGTATGGAATCATTTTCCAGATGGCATGAAATTAGGAGGTCAATAGTATGTAAGCCATGGATTTTCTTACAAAGTCATAAAGATGCTTTTCCCCTGATTTAAGCATCTTTTCATTTCACACAGAATATCCCCCATCAAACCATATCTTCTAAATGAATTGTTGCCAGCTTTGATTTTTGCATGATGAAGTTTTTGTTTTAATTTTGTTTCTATCTAGAGCACAAAATCTCTTATTCTTCCCCCCGTTAACAAGAATTGGCTTTGAAACAATTGCACAAAAGAGTAGCAGGCTATTGAAAAAGAGCATCTTAAGTGCAAAAGTTCTGCAAAGAAGTATCTCTGATAATGGAAACAGGCACTGCAGGCGATTAAAAGCTGAAAACACCTGGGAAAAAGCAAATTAACTGAGCTTCTGGAGTGAACAGACGTGATCTTTAGAGTTTAGAAATATGATTACCTCCTTCTTACTCCCTAATGAAACACAGAGGCAGGACCCTAACAGTCTACTTTATTTTTCACATATTTTGTTTGGAGGTACAACTGTTTCTTTCCATGGTTTATATTGAAAATATCCAAAGCCTTACCCAGAAAATAGACTGTTCTGAATACCCTTGACATGGTTAGGACTAACACTCAAAAGAAAATAATTCATTTGGTACAATCATTATAATTGATTATAAATAAAGTGTAATTATTAGAGAGACAGCAAACAACAGTTAATTAATTCAGTAAAAATATTTTCACTGTCTGCTCAGTTATTGTTATCAAACAGTTTCATCAACAGAAGGGTTTAACCAGCTCATCCTCTGTAAGCCTTATAGCAAATGATGATCTGACACCAAGGAAAAAAAAAAGACGGAACTTTCTAGCCTGGAGGTAGAGATTGCTTATAATACTGTTCTTATTATTGCCTTCAGTTAAGCTTGAGCAATTCACTATGTAGTACAAGCTTAGACCAAAGGGTCATGTTAACTTCCAGATCTTATTAGCCTATATTTGCAAAGAGAGAAGAGTGAACATTCAAGAAGTTAAAAGTTTTTAAAACTAATCTAAGTCAAGGTTATATGTCCAGTAAAGAATACTTTGAAATAAGCTTATACTTTACTATTCTCAGCCTACCAATATAAATCACAGCAGTTGTGCTGAAAAGGACCTGGAAGTCCTGGAAGGCAGAAGGTTAATTATGAGACAGCCCTGTGCCCTGACAGTGGTGACGGCCAGCATAATCCTGGGCTGTAGCAGCAGGAACGTGGAGATTGACACATTGTCTCTTACTAGCACTTGTTAGACCACAGCAAGAGTGCATCCAGCTTTGGTACTGCAGTACTAAAAGGTGGTGATAAACATAAAAAGGACTGTGGGGGACTGAAGCATTTGCAACTGTGAGAATAGAGACCTGGTTTTATTGAGCCAGGGGGCACCTAACAGCAGCCCCTCAATATCTATGGGGAGGATATCAATCAGACAGATCCAGGTTCTTCACCATGGTGTATAATGACTTCAGAGTATAATGATTTCAGTGTGACATTGTCTATGTGTGCCTTTTTTCAGTTTTTCCACACTAGGAAGCTTTTGGTTTATATTCCATTTTTCAGGCATTACACATGGCTACATGGCAATGTTGTCCATACACATAAAACTATATGAAAGTTGTTTCTTTTCTATTCACTTGTTCAAACCTTTCTGGAACACTGTGTGACAGAACAGTTACATTAATATCAGGTTAGATATGCTATGTTGTCATGTGGCATCCATAAAGTCAGCACAAGTTTTAAACTATTTTCCATCAATATTTCATAATAAAGAGTATTCTTTTGTTTCACATTCTTATGAGGTCATAAAAAAAAAGTAAATAAACAGAGTCATGGTCTTTATGAAAAGACAATAAAATGTGACTGGGAAGCTTTAAAATTCACTTTTTTTTGGCAGCTTTTCTTCCATTTACAACCAGTTCAATACATCACCTCTGAAGATGACATTTGTTTTTTTCCCCACCACACAAAACCAGAAAGCTCCAAGCACCTTGATCATAAATTTGTTTTTCTCTTTATCTTGAACTCCACTTGAAACTTTGTTGTCTGACAGTTGCATCTCCCTCATTACCAACGATTTTGTGGTATCACTTTACAGCTGACTTTGTTCTGACACATAAGATCAGAAAAGCCTGAGCCTAAATGCCTAAGTCATAAATTTTAACTGTCCTTCAGTTTAAATGCTTCCTGAAGACTGTTCTCCATTCAGTGATTTGTAGGTGCCTTCCCCCTCCCTTTCCCCACTGTTATTACATTGCCCTCTAGAATTGCTGACAAAGATTGGCTGCATGAGTTCACCCTGTGTCAGCCTTTCATACTGTTCCAAGTTGAAATGTTTCTATTGTCATTACCAAGAAAGATTCAACATATGTAGATGCATATTCTATACATTATTATGCTTCCAGCAACCAAATCATTCCCTTTGTCATGCTGTCAGGTTTTTCAAGGCCAGTCTTTGTGTGTAAGACCCAGCTCACCATGTGTGATATAGAGGCTGTATGAAATGCACTTATTAGGGTGTCAGTAGGCAGCTATTGACCTCCAGACACTGCATGAAGCAGGGAGAAGCGATCCCCAAACCCAAGAATGTTCTAAGGATCTGTTGGTCAAGCAAACTGTATGAACAGGTTTATATTGGTGAACCTATGCAGAAGATGGATCTAGGGCAAAGGGCAGCTGCTTCTGACTGGGTAGTCTCATGGCAAGAACCTAGTGTATTAAGGATCAATACTTACTATCATTACCGCCCCAGGGAAGTGGTAGACACCCCAGTGTCAGACACTTTAAAGATTTGGCTGGACAGGGTGTTATATCCAGTCTAGGTCATGCTTTGCCAGGAAAGGCTGGACCAGATGATCCTTGAAGTCTCTTCCAACCTGGTGTTCTATGATTCTGAGATTCTGTGATTTTATGATTCTATGATTCTCAGAGGAGGGTTAATCCAGTGTTAGACATCTGTGGATGTTCCTTAACTCACTGACATGCCACTTGTGGTGTGAAATGCATTCTAGTGCATTCTTGATCTTGTCTGCTGTGAGTTTAATTTATACCAGCAAAATAATAACTTAAATACAGGACAAAATAAATGCAACTATCACAAGTTACTTCGCAAAGTAGTAAGGTAGGAACAGCTAGAGACGTGTACAGGAATGATGGGGTAGTGGGAATGTTTGAGAGAGGGGTTTTTAGACAATGAAAAGATTCAGGAAAAAAGATAGGAGCAAGAATAGTAAAGGTCAAGAGTATGGAAAGCAGGGATTAAGTGACATGTCAGAGAATCAGAGATGGGGTGCAAGAAGATTTGACCCCATGGCAGGGGAGTTGGAACTAAATGATCTTAAGGGCCTTTCCAACCCAAATCATTGTAGGATTCTATGAGATCAACAAAAAATTAATAGAAAGGGGGAAAAAGGAGAGGCAAGTAAAGGGAAATGGTGAGTGGAGCCATAGCTCAGATATAGTAACACTTATCTGCCTTTGTGAAACATTTTTTTCAGGCTAGAGAAATAGAGTCTGAAATGCAGAAATGGTATCCCAGCTGACTGGTAGGAGTAGTGTTAATACGAATATTATGACTATTTGTGATGTGGTAGCAGGCAAGAGCATCACTGAGAATCTGATACTGTGAATAGCGCAGATAAAATAACAAAACAGGCACTAGTGCCATAGATAGCTCCTGGCTGGCCCTGATACAGATGGCTTCCCAAGCAGGTCCTGGCC
>JBAFWW010032846.1:2280-13907 GCA_036873685.1 Agapornis canus | reverse complement strand
AATGAAGAGCCCCTCCCCAGCATCCTTATAGGCCTCCTTCAGATACTGGAAGGCTGCTAGGAGGTCTCCATGCAGGCTTCTCTTCTGTTAATTCTTCACACATTATGATATACTTTATATATCACATTTGCATTTTTATGAGATTGGCTTAAATAACCCAGGAGGCAGTGAAAATATCAGAAGCAGTTTTCAGCTAACTTACAGATTTATAAGCTATTCATGTACCATTTATAAGAAAAAATCCCAGTACCTTATTCATCTTCATGTTCTGACCCAAGACAATTTCCTACATTGTAGTCCTATTCTGTAGCTCCCAAATTAGGTGAAATATAGGTTTTTTTTGTAGCCCCCAAATTAGGTCAGATGTTTTTATACTTACACTGCCTGGTGGACAACTCTGGATTTTTCAAGGAGATACTCTGAAATCTGAGCTCCTACTACAGTGCCACCACAAGTGAATTTCATTTCCAAATACTTTCCAAATCTGCTCGAGTTGTCATTGATGATAGTGCCTGCATTCCCAAATGCTTCTACAAGGTTATTCACCTGGAGGATCTTCTCCTGCAGAGTCCTATTATTAGCCTGGATATGGAAAAGACAATGCTTAAAATTATCAGTAATCATTCAAATACATTAATTCTTGTTTCTTTCCTTTGCTAGTTGGTATTGTGAAGTGTGACATCACTAGGGAAACCATTCCCATATGAATCGTATGTAAATACAGGCATGCTTAAATCATGAAACTTGTCAGAATATAGCAATCTGCAGAACTAAGGGCTGGCTGGAGGAGATAACACATATAATGATAATGACAACACCAGAAGTAATCAATTTCTGCGGCCCAGCACTCTGAAATGACTGGCCTGCTTTTAGAATCCTTGTTAGTAATTGCTTCCTGCTGCACTGCACTCTACTGATAGATCAGATTGCTTGCATCTCACCTGGGACATGGAAAAATGCCATTTTATGGTATGTGGTCACTTCCCAGAATGACCATGTTCCACTGACAGCAATCTGGTTGTGGAAGGAAGTGAAAAGCTAGAAAAGGATTTTATTTAGTACAGTTTGGGTGATTTGAAGACACTCAGCTTAACAAGGAAAGCCATCACTGCAGTGGGTACTTCACTGCAGAATCCCCAACATATTTCCAAATGACCCTAGTTCAGGAGGGAGGAAAGGGTAAACAGATCTGCATCATGTTCCAATCTAAAGTCATATAAGTTCTTTGCAAAATGTATTACAATCTTGCTCCCCTACCAATGCTCTGTCCATAGGTTCAGTCTATAGGTTTAGTCAATGCCTAAGAGCAAAGCCATACAGAGAAACCCCTTTTGAAACATACCTTGCCCAGGACAGTTAGCTGCTGAACCAGAAGATGGGCACTTTGTGTCTTGCCAGCTCCACTTTCTCCAGAAATAACAATACACTGAAGAGAACAAGAGCATGACTCTGAGCTCACTACATATCTCAGCTGAGCAAACGATATAATTAAGACAACCTCATCTATACCTGGTCAGAGTTGTACGTCACCATGGACTGATAACCTATGTCAGCAACAGCAAAAATATGAGGAGGGTTGGCAGTCCGTTTTGCTCCAATATACAGTTTGGAATGCTAAGTGTGGGAAAAATGAGAACATTATCAGCTGCCCCTTAACAACCTTTTGTTTTTTTAAATCACAGTTGAGTTTTATTTTCAGATTAGATACAGCATGCTGAGGTTACCAACAGTGATGATTATGCTGTGAAATTATCTGAAGAAAATTTAACACTGCCACACATCAAGGACCAAATTATAATTTAATTTTTTTCCTACTTCTCATCCGTTTAGTATTTCTACATGATACAGATGTCAAAACTTAAGAACTTTTCTGTACCTACAGTATATTATAATTAACAATGCAAAATTCCTGTATGACCATATACTCATATCTGTCATCTTATTTATAATGGATAGGTGAATTCACAAAAAGTTAAAAGTTTTCAGGGCTGCTTCATAAACTGTCTGATCAATTAAATGGCTATGGCTTTCTCAGCTCTCCTGGGAGCAAATGCACCCAGCTGCTACCTCCAGCCATTTACAGTTCTCCAAGGGAAGTGGACTCCCTCCCACGGAGAGGAGTAAGATTCACATGGAAAAATGTACTTCTCTTTAAGAGATACTACTTCTGAACTAGCTGCTATAGGCAGCTAGCACCTTTACACTCCATAGGGTTCTAGTCAACGAGCCTCATGAAATTTAGGACAATTTACCTCATGCAGAAATGAATTATGTAAGTCACTAGAAGAATAGCAATGTCAAAAATCTATTTCTATGCATCAAAATGAATGACTTGTTCAAATATAGCTGTTTGCACTTCTGACATGATATAGACATTTTCCTATAGACATAAAGATGTCAGAAATTAGATTTTTTGGAGTTTCTTATTTCTTTGCTGAAATGCAGTATGCGATAAAGATGTATGTCAACATGCACTTGAAGAAAAAAACTGTATGGATAATTCTGTTTTTCAGAGTGGACTGATGTAATCTCAGGAATGGTCTTATTTTATACTTAACACAAATATTCAAGCTTCAGTGGAAATCAGTGCAAGCTTAAAAGAACCAAACCTAGATTTTCACACCTGTGAAGAATAAATATCTATGTTCCGAAATGGATTAACAGCAATAAGAATGTCCCCAACATAGGTGTAGATCTGATCCTTGGCATAACCCTTCTGCAACTGCTCAGTTACTGTGTTCTGATGGAGAAAAAACAGGAACATTGAATCACATGAGGAAAAAAAGAGTATCACAAAAATGTATAAAATATATAGTTACAAGTAAGGATGGAGAGGGATGGTATTAACAGTCAGGAATACAGGTGATCATGATGAAAAGTGAGTAACACTTTCAAATGCATTGCCATTCCTGACTTCTTGCATCCAAACTCACTTCGAACACTACATACTTACAGATCCACAAGTGGCTGTAGGAAAATGAGCTAATGAGTACTGCTGTACTTGATTAATCAAAGGGTTCTCTAAGACAGTCCTGTCTTTGTTTCTAACACTACAGCTTCATGTTCATTATGCAAGAGCCATATGCTTGAATTCATAACTGCCGTTACAACTGGTCGAACATCACTCTCATTTATGATAAGACACATATTTGAAGTGTTTGGACCTTTCTGTGATTGTTCTTTGCTGCTGGAGACCCAGTTCTCCCCGAACCAAGCAAAAAGAAAGAGCCATAGTGGCACACCCAATTTCTTGACATAATTTCTCTCAGATTCTTCTGCATAGAGCTGGGTATGCAATGTGCCTGATTAGGTTTTCAATCAAAACAAGACATAGAGCTGGATGAAGAAATTCAAACCAGCCTTGATACTGTTTTGAGTTACGTGTAAAAATATTTAGGCTGTATCCCCACAGGAACAAAATGACAAGCAGCAGAGGACTGCAGAAGGAATTGTTTTTCCTTCACATCTATCTGTTCACAGTGTTGTGTACTGTGTTCTGGTTAATAACATTTAAAACCTGAATTCTCAACAGCTGAAGAGGTTACATTTCCTTTGAAGGAAAACACAAGGAGGAAACCTTGATTTACCATTGCCTTTATAAACTCTTCCGTTTTTGGTTTTGAATGCTGTTTTGTTTTTGGCCATAACCAGATTCGTGTTAACACATTTTTTTACGGGGAACTTTTGCCCTGTTTACAATTATTTCTTGCACGGATAGAAGGTGTCCTGATGGGCTACCTAAACTGGAAGTTTGAACAGAAGAAAGGAGACAGCTTTGAGAAGCTGCCATTCATATGTGAAAGAGGTTTTAAACTGGATTTGATTCAGTAAAATATCATGTAGTTAAATGATGCCTTTCGGTGGAAGCTTCCTGAGAATGCTCAACCTCAGAAGAGATGAAATACTTAGATATACTTCTAGCTCATCTGTTTTTTTGTGTCTTCTCTTTCACTCAGATTATTTATATGCTTCATGCCAAAAGATAAAAAAGTCTCACTAGCATACGGTTACTATCAATACTAAATAAAATGCTTAAATCTCAGCTTTGTGCAATAGATGAAGTTTGGAATAGCTCTATTAATATTACCTAGACATTAAACTACTGTAACCGAGCTCTTGGATGGTGGAAGATAAGAGAATGTGAATTACAGTTTATGCACAGCCCAGCAGAGGAAGAATGGTGTTTACAACCACTGATGGCCTCTAAGACCTGCAGATAATGTGCTGTAACCTGGTTCTTCTTTCTGGTTTTGAAGCTTCAAGCATAAATACAACAGACTTCTCCCCTCCCTAAAGCATGCTCCCCTGCTCCTAGTGGGCCCGTTTTCAAAGTCTGACAAAACAGTGAGATCTGTATCACTAATTTTGTGAAAAGTTCACTGGAAGGCATTGACAGGTCAGAGTGCCAGCTGACATAAATTGGTCTCTAAGCATCTCCACGCCAAGGTCAGTGAGAACCCAGCCTAGGGCAGTAAGCTAGTTTAAGACCACTCTAAATGTTGAAGCAACAGGGGAGAAGGTGACCTGAACTAATTTCAGGTTAGCACATCATTGCAGACTAGTTACTTGGCTGCAATAAAATCCAGCAATATAAACCCTGTTAAGCAAATAGTGCTACAATACTGCTCGGTCTTGGGCTGTAACTGCAGAGGGTATTCTATCTTTGAGTTAGAACTATTGGTGCAAAATGGTAAATCTAAAATATTTGGCATAAACTAGTAAAATGCCATTGTTTACACTTATATACCTGACACAAGTGTGACAACATAGCCGAACTTGAAAAACAGCAGCACACCATCATGTTTTAATATGTAATTACCCCCCTTCAGGAAAATGTGAAAAAGGAGATTCTTACCTCATCCAGTACCTCCAAGGTTGCTAAATCATCTACATCTTCCTGGTTTGAAACTAGTGACTTACTGTAGTTCCCTTTCTTTGTATGAATACGTTCAAATCTAGAAAAGAAAGAGACGCGATTTCCTGATGTAAGGAAACACAGAGCCGATCTTGCATCTGTAACCATCCTCAAAGCAATTCAACCAAAAAATTCTAGCTTTCCATTGTTCTGAATTCAAACACACAAATATTTGAATGACAGGACAAGATACAACTTCTTAGTGCAGTGCACCTGTAATTCACAACTCAAAATCTATGGTTTGATCACACATCTGATACTATGAAGACATTTTTGACTGTACAGATCCCTGCTTGATAACACCTGTACATCAGCTGCAAGACTGAATCTATGCAGCACAGGGGAAAAAATAACATATTTTTAAGCATGTAACATTCAAAGTCTGGCACCTGCCTGCAAAAAGAAAAATAACCCAGATAAAAAATCATGGATAGGACAAATCCAGGGGTGTATGATGAAATAGTAAGGCAAGGATGATGTAGACAAAGCACCCAGGGTGGAAACACTTGTAGTTCAGCAGAACCAGATGTATATGAAATACATCCTGATCAAGAAGAAATTTCTTGGACTCTACAGGAAAAAAAAAAAATCATAAAAAATAGGCAAACAAAATTTTAACCTTTTTTCCAATCAGAAAGTTTTCATTTTAAAGTGAAATTTCTTTTCTTTTAATCAAAACAAGGAAAACTTCATGCAGTCTTATAGAAACTGGCAAGAAAATTCCCAGAGACTTGGATTAGTCTCTATCCAAGAGTAAAAGGCATTGCTAATCAAAGCAAAAGCAGCAGAAAATGCAAAGTTTACAATTAACATTAGTTATACTTGCTTTATGAGATCGGTGAAATCAGGAAAAGAGAAACTGGATAAGTAACAGCAGAGTTCATAACCTGAATCCAGCTCAGATGTGCAATATGGCACAATCACAGAAAGGCAATCAAGTAAATCTGATCTCCTTATATGATCTCACTCCCCTTAGTACTACAGGTAGGAAGGCACTTCTCAAACACATGGAACATATACCTTGGCAAATTGAGACAGCAGGAAAACCATGTTGTGTGAAACATACTCACTTTTAACCTTGATTCCAGACAAAATCCTTTACTTAATTTTGACATTTGGATTTATGGCATGAGTAAAAGTGTGTCTTCTACCCAGGCAAGTACTTTACAGTGAACACAGGGCAGCAGGAAGAGGGCAACTGCACCAAGATGAAGTAGAATGAATGAATATCACACTTTTGGGGCAAGCTGAGAGACTTCTGAACTCCTACAAGATTTTAAAAGATTTACTGCAGAGTTTAATGGGCTGCACCCATTCCATGAACCACTGGGTGCCACTGCAGGGTCATGGTGCCACTTCAGGTCACACAGGCCATACAGAGATGTGGGATACAGATTCAGAAAGTCAAGCAGGTACCCACTTGGCATCAGGTACTGATTGCCAGGACCGAAAACAGGCTAGAAGTATTTCTTCTATTTGGCAAATGATGCCCTCACAAACTGTGAGTGCAATCAAGACCTGAATGATGGAACTGCAGGCATGAATGCACTTCATCTTTCAATTTCAAGCATTTCTTTCAATTTCTCTTCTGTCCTTGAGGGTACCAGAATAGCCTATCCTAATACACATGCCAGTAATGGTGCAGCTGACTCCTCCCTTATGCAAATGACAGTCTTCCCTTATCTATAATGCAAAGGCAGGAGTTTCACACCACAGCTGACTAACTCTGCAACCTTAACATCAAGACATAAACATAAGACTTTATTATAAAAGCTGGCATAGTCTCTGTTCCAATATCACTGCCCAAAACCCAGTGTGGAGGCCAAGTGATGAGGAAACACAATGAACAGTATAGATCAACAGCATCTACATCGCCCTGGTGGAAGAGAGGAACCAGTTCCTTACAGTTTTACACCCAGCTATTTTGCAGACAGATCTCAAAAGGTTGTTATCACCCTGGATCTGCATGAGAAAGCAACCTGCCTCTAAGTGTTTTCTTGCTTTCTTTCTTTCTTTCAGTATTTACTACAAGACCCAAAAAGACTAGATACAGTTGTGAGGATGGTAGTGAAGCCTAATTACATGAGATGAAAAGCAACATGTGGTCCTGTTATAGCATAAGCAGTGCAAACAGACAAAAAGAGACACAGAAGGAGTGTGTGTCTGTGTGGGGGAAGAAAGACAGCTTTTGCTGCAAGAGAACCAAAACTGGGCTGTAATCTGGTATGTATTACATTTAAATATAATTGAAGTTGAAGCAGAAAACACACACAAACGCAAGCAGGCACCATCAAAAGGGATGAGTCAGGTGCAAAGCAATCACAATTCTCCTAGGTCTGACCTCTTCTTCCCTTTCCTTTGGAGCCCATTTTTATCATGACAGCTTTTCTGATAGTACTGTCCTTAAAATAACACTATGAGACAATTTTTAGTTGCATATACACACAGGTTGTATTAAAAAGGATGTGGCAATACTAAGATTTAAATTCACTCTTCAGCCTTGCATGATCTGTTGCCAGCTGAAGTATAGTATTGCATTCACAAGCCAGATGTACAGGGAAAATCCTACCCTCTCAATGGAAATGTGCCCCCTCTACAGCCCAAGCTCCCATTGACACTTTATCAGTTTCAGCTGAAAATTTAAAATTGGACTCGAAACAATTTCTCCTTTGTTCCTGCATGAAGGTCATTTTGTGTTCATAGAATGCACCTAACATCAGTACGACTTTGAGAAAGACCTATCAACATGTACGCGAAGGAAAGATGCAGGAAGTGCAGGACTATATCAATCTCTGCTGTTCTATTTTTACATTGCCAAAGGAAAACCCAAACCAAGGCATCTGTCAAGCCATGCTTTACATTTCTGGTGGAATTGTTACACATTGAGTGTTTGTTTGTTTAAATGTTACTGCCTATCAGTGACAGAGTGCTATTTCCCAAGATTTGTTTCAATTAGCATTTTTCATTTAATGTAGGAAGCTGACAACTGCCTTGCAAGAAGGGATGGGAATGCTCCAGTCATGGAGACTTCTCTTTTTCCATTTTTTTCTTTTAAGGAAACAATCTCTGTTTATGGCAGGGAAGCTTAATTACATAAAATTGATTCTCCTGTAATCCTCTTCAGCTGACATTATGATAACACTAGTGCTTGTTAAACCAGATTTTATTGTCCATTCTCCAGAGTATAGCAGAGCAGCAGATTTGCAGAACACAGTATTTTTCTGCTTTGCTGTCAAAGGGCACAGTTCCCTTAGGGGCAGTTATACTGCTTCTCTTGCTAAACTCCAACCACTTAAAACCCCCCACATCAATGCTGTTGATATCAATACTGAAATTTCATTATCATCATGCACATAGACGTTGTGAACTGAAATAACTACATTTCTCTGTTCAGAAATTATTCATTGGAGGCATCAGATCTTAAGCCATGCTCAAAAGGCAATTTAAGCAGCTAAAGGCCAGAAACATCATCACAGCATGGACAAGAAAATGAGTCAAGGCAGCATTGTTTCTGTGCATCCTCCTTCACACCCCCTGCTTATCTTTCAAGATGCAGTTACATCAAAATGAGGCAACTGCAGCTTTTTCTTCTTCAGATTGTCAGAATGTATTTAGAAGATTTCTGATAGTTCCAAAAATACCATGAAAAAAAAGTGTGAGTCATGATGCCTCATTGAACCCTGCTTAAACTGGCTGGAGACTCATCTGTAGACTAAAAAGTGACAGGAAAAAGGCTGGCCTTGGTCTGGGTGTAAAGAAGAAACTAGAAATAATTGGGTTTTCTGTAAGGTGAAGGGGGGAAACAGCTGTACACCTCCCAGTAGTTACAAAGAACATTAAAAGTGACAAACAGAAAGAACCAAAGAAAAGCAACTCAGAGAATCCTGTACAGGGCCTGTCACTGCTGGTGATTCTATTTCTCTGGAGGCTGCACAGAACAATACACACTTAAAATCACAATTTCGTCTTCAGCAGATGCATCTGGTGGAATATGCTTAAATAAAACTGTAGTCTTACGTCAATGCAAAATCTGCACCTGAATTTAGAAAACTGTATTGATATGACTCCAGCTGAATGTGCACAATGCTTTGCAGGAAAACCTGTGCTCCCTCTATGTTTAAATGATCAGACAGCATTGGCTGCAGACTCAGAGAGCTGCGCCCAAGCTTATGCAACGTTGCTGACAGCACAGTGCTGCCCAGCAGAGCTACAGGGCTTTTGATTCAGAGGTGGTCCATGTCCGGCCAACTAGGTCATGTCCTGCTCTGCACAATCTGTTTGCCAAAGCCTGTGCTGGTTTACAATGTCCTCCAAAAGCAGATTATTGGTCCTTCATAATCTTCAAAATAGTCTCAAGGGATAGCTGTATCCCTGACAATTTTCAGGGAAAAATATGTGTTCTTAACTGAGCAAATAGATCTCTAAAAGGACTCTTTAGGCTTAGATCTTTACTGCCATCATGAATCAGGTCCATGCTCTATGGTCAGAAGCATACTGAGAAGATGAAGGTGAAGGTCCAAAAACAACTGATGCCTAGTGAGGTGTCCCACCTTCAGGAGAAATGAATTGCTGAGCATGCAGACTGACCCAACAGTAAAGTAGCAGTTGTGGACCTTTACTACCAGGGAGGCCTGAATGCAGGGGTAACTTCTCTCTCCTGTTTTGCTTCAGCAAGTAAACTATTCGTCATTCAGGCATTGCTGCTGTCCATTGTATTGCATGGAAGGAGATTCTTATTCTGCTGTAGAAATGTGTATTAACTACATGCATGGGACTGGAGGTTCTGTTGCCAGACACTCTATATTGCTTCCACAGCCTGAAAGCAGTTTGCAGCATAGTTGTCCTACAAAGCCCAAACTGAATTACAGTGAGACGAAGAAGTGGCTTGAAGTGCTGAAGGACTGGCCTGAATCTCTGAACCCTCATGTTTAAGGCCCTACTCTGATACACATTTCATCTGGAGACCTTGACCAAGACAGCACTGTCTTACCCTGCTCCTCACGCTGCATTAGTCAAGCTAGTGTGGTGATTTCTCCTCAGCTACAATCTGCCCTGCAGATTTGGGCTTAAAGGATTGCTGTCAGCTGCTTTCTACTTGCAGAATGACTCAGAGAGATAGAAATAGAGAGAACACCCAGAAAACAAGCGACACAAGTCTCTGCAATCAGGGAGAGCCCTGGAAAGAAACTGTAGGGTACTCCATGCTTTTAACAGGGGAGAATAAATTCATCACCACCTTTGTGAATGTTGTACATTGAACTTCTACAAACTTACCTCCCTGAACTTTCCAAATAGTTAAATAGAGCAACTGTTTTGCACCCTGTCACTAGATTTTAGTGGTATTACTGCATGACCAATACAGAAGTACAAAATCTTAGGACAGTAATTCAGCTTACCCCAGAGCCCTTGGAATCACTTTGCAGGTAGCATGGGTCTCTTTCCTATGTTTGCTTAGAGGGTACATAACAATGAGGCTCTTAACCTGGGGACCAGAGTCATTTGCTGAAATCTAGGTGCAGTGAATATCCCTTGCGTATGCAGCTCATTCTGGAATGAGTCATAATTCCCAGGAAATACACACTGTACTAATCATTGCACATTTCTGCAGATTATTGTAAAAGCAGTCAAGATTAAGACAGCCAAACAACTCCAGATAAAAGTCTTACAAGCCTGACTGTCAGGTGTAGATGCGACAGTTCTGAAGGGCATTTTAAAGACAGCTATTTCTGTTGCAAAGCAAAACTCTTTACAATGCAGTTCTCTTCCCCTCATTTGCCCTAGCAAGAAGTGGTTTTTTTAGAGCAGTTTGGGGGTATATGCTGCAGCACTCATTTCTAATAATTATTTTCATCACTGATTATAAATTCTAACAGCTATAATGTGACTTACAAGAATGTAAGTATGCGACTGAAGGATTTGCTAAAAGTGAGGGGAAACATAAGGTGAATGGCTATGCTCAAATGAGGTTATTGTTTGTTCATTAGAGAATTTGTCTTATTTTTGTTAAAGATTGTGCAATAAATTTTATTATCATGCCTTTTGTGTCACCATCAACATAGAAAAGAATTGGAATATAGTATGTAAAGAGCTAGGTGGTCCTGAGGACTGGAGTAACAGATACGGGATGAAGTTTATTTGTATAAAATCTCAGGATCATACTACTAGGTTGTAACAGAATGTTTTCTATTAGTTGAAAGTTCATCAATTTGAAAATACCAAAGGAAAAGTAGTATCAAGATCATTATGAGTCATGAACTCCTCTGTAAAGAGGCATATGCCATGTTGTGAGTTGCACAAAGAAAAAGGCTTCTTGCCATAGCCATGATAAAGTTAACCCTTGCAGAAGCCCAAGGCCCTTATCCTGGATGTGGCTCTCCTCACCTAGAATTCACAGTTCAGTGAGAACCCAAATACTACAAAAACCCCAGAATTGGACTTAGGATGCAACATTGCCTGCTTCACCGACTTCCTAAAATTGATTTATCTCCTTCAGCTTACTTCATCATTCCAAACAGCAAATTTTACAGATGTTTCAGTTAAGATGGTATTACAAAATGTTAATGTATCGAGGGATATTTTCTCATGCTCTTGGCATTGTAATTTCAACGTGAGATCTGAATTAGAAAAGGCTAAATTGCAAACATATTTTTAGCATGAAGAATCATAGAATAGTAGAATAGTTAGGGTTGGAAAGGACCTTAAGATCATCTAG
>JBAFWW010032845.1:0-10322 GCA_036873685.1 Agapornis canus | reverse complement strand
GCCAGTGAAGACTGAGGCAAAGAAGTCATTGAGAACCTCAGCCTTCTCCAAATCCTGTGCAGCCAGTTCACCTGATAGCTTCCGAAGGGGGCTTAAGTTGTTCCTGGTCTGTCTTTTATTTGCAATGTACCTCTAGAATCCTTTCTTGTTATTAACATCCCTTGGTAAGTTTAATTCTAAGAGGGTCTTACACTCTTCACTGTGTCTCAGCCTGAGCCAAGAGCTTTTCTTCCAGATGGAGACCCCCTGTTTTGCTGAATGAGTTGTGGTTCTGTTTCCACAGGCCTCGTAGAACTAAGGTTTATCACGAAGCAGGATTTAGTAAAAGGGGTAGAACAGCCTTTGGTCAAATAAACCAACTCAGGCACTGGAGAACTCACATTAGTACTGTCAGTGCCACCTGCTGCTCTATTTCTAAAGTACAGTGTGTGTACATCAGTAATTGCTACAAACTACCGTAGCCACCTCCAGAAAAATTTGACTCAATGCGTATGAGCATTTTTAACATCTGTGGCTTAATTTTTCCCCCTACAATTAACATAGGCAGACCTTGAACCGCAGTTACGTTTAGAACAGGCCGGACCTCATAAACCTCATAAACTCCCACACATTGAGAATGTTTCTTCCCCTAACATGCACTTTCTCACTTGCAGCCAGGGAGGCTAAAGTTCATTTTTCAGCAAAAAAGGTTGTCTGAAGTGGTTCTTCTGGGGGAACTGTGAAGCCAACATCCATGACTCACTTCCTGATCAGGGTGGAGTGCTGAGTTAATTCCTGCAGAAAACTTTTAACCTATAGAACACCCTGATTTCTTACCTACTCCAGGTAGTAAAAGCCGCAGCTGCTCCAAAAATAGTGATTCTCAGCCAGGCTTTTGTTTTCATAAACTAGTAAATAGGGCAACTCAGACCATAGGGACAAAAAGACACCCAGCCAGTAAAACCGGAATCCTTCCCTGGGCCTTCCAGTTAATCTAGAAAGGAAACCTCTTTCCCAACAGTGCAGCTGAACACTCCTGTTAGCTCCAATGCCTGCAAAGGCAAAGTGGTTCACCCTTCCTGCCTCTCCCTGTTCCCAGGTGTGCTGCTTCATCCCTGCTTGCCATGCTCTTTGCTGCATCAGCTCTGGTTCCTAAGTTGGTATTAAAGTTTTCTGGGCCCTTAGGTTAATTTGGCAAGCTGTCTCCATGGGCTCAGGGATGGGTCTGACTGCTCTAAGTGCAGAGTGCATAGGAAGCATAAGTGGAAGAGCAACTCTTTTGGGGGATAGTTAACAGTTAAGGCAGGCTCAGCTGTATTATATTATGCTGAGGAGACATATGCAGCTGGGCTGTCTGTCTTGTAAACTAATTGCCTTGGACTTGTTTTGTCTTAAGTGAGCTCAGAGCCTTTCCTTCTATGTCACTATATAGTCTATGTCTGCTGGTGCAATGTTCATAGAGTCATAGAATGGTTTGGCTTGGAAAAGAACTTAAAGACCAGTCAGTTACAAGCCCCCTGCCATGGGCACTTTCCACTACACCAGGTTGCTCAAAGCCCCCTCCAACCTGGCCTTGAGCATTAACAGGGATGGGGCAGCCACAGCTTCTTTGGGCAACTATTTCGAGGTCTCCCCACTCTCATAGTAAAGGACTTCTTGATAATATCTAATCTAGATCTCCCCTCTTTCAGTTAAAAGCCATTCCCCCTTGTCCTGTCACTGCATACCCTTCTAAAAAGCCCCTCTCCAAATTTCTTGTAGCCCGCTTTATGTACTAGAAGGCTACTCTAAGGTCTTCCTGGAGCTTTCTCTTCTTTAGCTGAACCACTACAACTCTTTTAGGCTGTCTTCCTAAGAGAGTTACTCCAGTTTTCTGATTATCTTCATGTTATTCTCCACTGTGCCCTGAATCTCACCTGAAGATTCGCTCACTGCTGAACTGCAGATTTTGGGCAGGTTGTGCTCTAAGCCCAGAATTGGATTCAGTTTACACAGCTGTCCCAGAAGTGCTGGCTTCTGAGCCAGACGTATAAGCACATAAGCATCTTCCAAGCAGGCAGTTGCTGTGTGGAGCTTCGAGGACATCAGGTTCCAAGTTAGGGACCAACATCTCTGCAGATGTGTGTTCACTGATTGCAGGATCCCAAATCCTTGCTAGAGTACGATGGGATCATACTGTTCCCTGGCTTAGTACTTAATAATTTACCAGGGCAGAGGACATGGGCCAGAGGCTAGAAAAATGCTCTGGCATAGAAAAGCCAGGCAGAAAATCAGGGACAAGGACTGCAAGGAGGACCAGAGTACTTGTCAAAGTAGAGATAGAGCCTTTCTAGGTCTGTTTGTAAAAGCTTTCAGGGTTGCTCAAGAGCACAATGAAGCCAAAAGCTTACACAGGACCCTGGGAACACAACTGGAATTTATTGTAGAGGAAGGGTATAAGGTAAACTAGCACTTACTTAAACTGGTGAACTGCACAAGAAGTGGTGACAGCCTTTTACCTGGCAAATAATCTAAGAGACATCAGTAGAACAAGCCTACTAGCCTGGTTGGTAAGTGGCCAACAGAGAATGTCCATGAATGTTAATGGGAGGGTGTATCTCGAGGGGAGGACTCGGGGGCTGGACTTAAATCAGGTGGTGAACTCTAAGTGTTGTCCTTGCTGGAGTTTGCTCAGGGCAGTGCTGAATTTACAGCTATTGGGGTTCAGCTGTCCCTGAGGTGGTAGGTACTGAATACTGTGGTTGAGGAGCTCAAAACCATTTTTTACCTCCCTCCAAGAAAAGAAAAAGAGTGAGCCCTGGCTCCAAAACAGCCAAGACCTTTCTCAGGTCAGTCTTAAATTCTTACCTCTACCAGCAGCTGCTTCTCAAGCCCTGAGGATTTCACTGAGCCAATTTAATGCTGGTGGTCAGACAGTTTAAACCCATTAGCTCTCAGCTATCTGAATAATTTTCTCCTGGGAGCCCAGCACTCTGGCAGACTGCTCTAACCAGAACTGCAGAGACGTGCCACATTAACTGGACTTTAGCTAGCTTTTGTGGCCTGTGTGTTGAGCAGGTGAGGGCTGAAGAAAATGCCTCTGGCTAGATCACTATCCATGACTTCTCTTAATGGGCTTCCTCAATGGGAGAATGAAGACTTACCAGTGGAGGACTTGTTGCTCTTTGAAGTTTCTTGGGAAGTTACCAACAAAGGTTTGTACAATGCTCTTAGGAGGTAGTATTGTTGTTTTCATGGGAGCAGAGGGAGGCATGAAGGGGAGATTGGGAAAAAGTGTTCTGCAGAGCTGTTGTATTAGAAGGAATGCATGTGTAGTCGTCCAAGTGGTGTGTGCTGCATTTGCTTGTGCTTGTGTGTGATGGGCATATAGTCAGGGTGTCTGGGTGTCTTTATGTGTTTCACCACCAGGGATAGGTTGTTTAAACAAGCATCTAAGTGTTATGCCCGGGTGTGCATATGTATGGATATATGGATGTTGCTTTGTACATACTTACATTTTACCTTCCATGCAAATACATTTGGGAATATAACACATGACAGTGAACTGTAAAACAGGCTTAAGGTTTGGAGTAGTTTAACAGTCTCCCTTGGCCTTCTAAAGCAATGTGGAGGAGAGGCCAAATTTGAAATGGGTGTAAACAAACATGGCTGCATTGAAGTCATTGAACACGTCGATGACCTGCAGAATTTATGCCAGCTGAAGCTCTTTTGGACTGGTCTCTGCAAACACAGGGGGTGCCAGACAAGGACTTTATGCTTTCTGCATGTTTACAGATTGAAACTTGCTCACTGCACACAGCTTATCAGGCAATGTGCATGTGGCTTATTATGCAAACATCTTTCCACCTCCGTCTCTAATTCACTAATCAAATCATCCCCTTTCAGCGAGGTGTAGCTCACCAAGGGGGAACAGGCTCTGTTTTCACCACAAAAGTGAGTTAAGTATGAGTAAATGATTGACCTCATGTGCCTTATTGTCCTGTCAGATAAATAGAGATTAGTCAGGAGAGGGTATCTGTAATCTGTTCAGATTTTAACTTCAAAGGGGAAACATCTGTGAGGTGAACAGACAATGCCAGGGTTTATCCCCATGGTGAAACTGGAATTACTATTCTGTAATAGTTTCTGGTATTTAGTCTGCACTGCAGTGCAATTTTACATTATTCTTTTTAGGGTGGTGAGAGGTATCAATACCTAGAGGTTGTATAGAGTAGCTTTTGCAGTTTAAATCCTGTGGGCTTATTTTTCAGTATCATCATTTAAGCTTTTTGTGTCAATTTACCACTGTCTGAACGTGAATCATGCAACATTTGCTTTTGAGTGTGCATGTTAAGTAAGGCACTGGCAAGCAGATGGCAGCAGAAATCTAGGAAATTAGGTGTTCTCACTAGTATCTCTGTACTCCATAGTCTATATATATTTTTTGAGTCATCTGGACTAAGTGGTTATAGATATCACACAATATGTTTAAGAAAAAGTAAAATGTGATTAGATTTATCTTTCTGTGTACAAAACACAGTGAATCTTTTAACCATCTACATAGCTCTTTTTGACTTCATGAAGCTGAATCAATTGATAACAGCTAAAATTTATTATTCTCACATTTAATGAGAGTGAATATTTATCCAGTTAGTTTAAAAATAAAGGGCTATTAACTATACCAGTTACCAAACCCATATATTCAAATATGCTGACTGAGCTAGTCATGGCAAACAATTTCTTCATTAGAACCAAATCTATGTGCAAAGTTCCCATTATCCAACCTTGGAAACATCTGTGCAAAAGTCTTTAGTAAGCCTGTTTCAGCTTATTTTTCTGATAAATTCTTGATACTGATTTTTTTTCGTGTATTTTCTAGGCAATTGAATGTCTAAATCACGTGCTGAAATACTGTTCCCTGGTGACTTTAGCTTTTATAAACAGTTCTTGGCAAATGGTAAGGCACTGTGTTTCATAGAAATGGCAGTAGCCAACAAAATACAGGGAGTCATCACAGAAGATAGATAGGCTTACACTGTATATTTCCCACCTCCTTTAGCAGACAGATGAACTGTTTATTTGACTAAGTAGGCTGACCCCACATAAATTTAGTACTGTTATGTGTTTTTGTGTTAATATTGCTGTATGTGTTTTTAACATAGAAGGAAAGATAAGCATTAGCTGGTTTATTGCTTGAAAAGCTAATTTTGAGCATTTATCATGAAGGTTTCTTTCTTCCTTTCTGATAATGCAAAGGTGTGCTAGAGTAGTTCAGTTTTGGTTTGTACTGCTAAAGTGGTGTAAAGCTGCTGCTGCCTACAAGAGAGAGTCCAGGTTCTTATGATAACTTTGTGTACGTCACCAGGTGTTTGACTATAGGTATGCTTACTCATTGACACAGCTTCTTAGTGGTTCCTCTACTTCTCTGTGCAGTGACAATAAGGCTGAATGTCTTCTTCCCTATGAGGCACGTACTACCAGAGCTTACAGGTGGCTCTCTATTCCCAGACCTGTAATCACTGCCCTTTACAGGTGTTGAGATGTTTTCTAAACCTCTTAAATACGTATTCTCCTTCAGAGTCTGAGGATGATGAAGGGATCCTGCAAATTAGAGCACATCTGATTACATAGTGTAAGAGGGTCTTCATGTTCCATGATTCCCATGGGGAGCAAGTGTTTACTGGGATTTCCCTGATGGAGCTGGTTGGTACTGAAGAATGAGATGCAGCTGTAGGGAAGGACAAGTCAATTGTATGGACTTAGTGCTCAGAGATCTACAAGTTTCCAGGGTCTCATCACCTCATTTTCAGCAGCTGGCATAGTGAAGATGTCTCTTTTTTTTGAACTCCAGATCATTTAACACATGCTCTAATAAGGCAAAGCTTTCTACTTCTCCATGCTTTCTTTTTATATTCTCTTTCCCACCTGCTGCCTATGCTAAGTGGCAATCTCTGATATCTGTGTTGGAGAGCACTGGCATCTCAGTTTCTCTTCTTTCTTCTCTTCTCTGTCTGGAGCAGGCAAATATAAGGTAGCTGAAGAAGAAACCGAGAAACAAAAAAGGCTCATTTGCCAGTGTCACTCTCCCTCCCCTTTCCCCCATGTCACGTGAAAAGGAACTTGCCACCTAAATGAAGCACAACTTCAAGATCATCTTGCACTGAAAATTCTCTGCCAAAGACATAACAAAGTGTAGTTTGGTTTGTAGGATTTTCCTCTCTTTGTTTGGCTATTCACTGATGGGCAAGAGCCATTCTGTGAACTGGATCTACTGTGTTTTGGTGGCAGTAGGGCAAAAAAAGCAGGCAGACAAGGGTCCCACACAATTTGGTAGTAATCATGGGCAAGCTCAGTATTTTTCACCCTACCCCTTCTGTCCTGACCACTGTGCTCTGGTAAAGCCAGGTCTGGTCAAATATCTGTGCACGCTGTAAAAGATGACTGGTTTTGTTTCCTCCATAACAGGAAGACCAATGTAAACTTTAAGGACAGGCACATCTTGTGCTGGATGCCCCACAGGTGGAAATTATCAACAGAGAGCAGCAGAAAGCCATTGGAGGAATAATGGTGGCAGTCCTGGACATTTTACACAGTGAAAACAGCTCCATCCTTTTCAACTTCTTCTAAATGTTTGCCCACTGAAAACTGAAGTATTTAACCTGGGTAGGGGGGAAAGTCTGTAAGATAGAATAACAGCAGTACTTTAATGGATTTTCAGGTACATTAATAGGAAGGGCTGAGAATGTTCAAAATCTGGTCTGTGCTCTATAAAGATGTCTTCAAAATAATTCCAGTAATATTCAGATTCAGTATCTCCTACTGTACTACTAACAGCTTTTAGATAGAAAAAAAAGAATGCTTAAAAATGCTGGGCAAACAGCCAGTTTATATCATCACTCAGCTGTGAACAGATTAGCTCAAGAGTCATTGCTAGATGAATCTTAAATATTTTTTCCCATCCCTGTTAAAATGAAGACTCTGCTAAAAACAAACCTGGTTCAGCTCTCTCTGGTGCAGAGCCCTGTGCACAGTTTCTTCGGTGAAAATCTGGACTCTTGGAAATTAAATCCTGAATCCACTGAAGTCAGGAGGAGGAGCATTTTACCTCTTCTGTGCTGTCTTTCCATGGTGAAACTTCCTTGGGAGAAGGTGAATGCTGTTATCTGTGGCACACCTGAACTAACACACTCTGGGGAGTTGGAATGTGTTGGCATAAATTTGGCATAAGCACAGCACCAAAGCTCAGTGCATTTTTTGAGTGGGATGGTATATCAATCTCAAATAAAATCTTGTGCACTGGGGATAATGCACACAGAAATAGCTTCTGTACCATGGACATATGTCATAAATTTCAGTGTTTCAGTATTATTTCAGAATGTTTGGAATGCCAGAATTTCACAGAATTTGGAGAACTACTGTCTTCTGATGAGTCTTGGTTACAAAAATAGCCAAAAAAACCACGTGAAAAACATCTGCTATCAGAAGATGCTGGTTTGGTTTGTTTCGGGTTTTTTTTTTTTTCACCTGACACATTTTACAAACTTATTCTATAAATGATCCCTAGATATCAAAACAGGCAATAAATAAATAAAATTCCAACCAAATGTTAGAAAAAATGATGTTCAAGCCCAAGTTTATCACACTTTTATAGATCAGAGACACATTCTGATGGGAAAGGGTGAGCGGATGGTTAGTGTAACTATTAATTGTGGCGGTGAAGTCAATTTGAATCCTGAAGATGGGGTCCCAGTGCTTTTTCGGATTCCATGGCTGCCATGGTCCTCTGGAAAACTTAATGGTCTTCAGGGTGTCCTGGTCAGGCCATAGCAAAGAGGCTGAAGAACCCTGGGAGCATCTTGATCCTCTGTCTCTGTGTAGCAAAGGTATGTGTGGAAGGACTTGTAGTCAGTGAGTATCTCCACTTATCTCTGTCTCATGTGCATAGCTTTGTTTCCTCTTTCCATCCTCTTTGGTTTTTGCTGCTCCTACTCTCTGTCCTTCTGTAATGTTGCATGGGTGGTAGAGCAGGTAAGATGAATGGTGGGTATCTGGCAATTTTGAGGAGTTTTGGCAATTCCATGCTCAAAGGATTACAGATCCAGAAGACATTTTTTTTCAGCACAGTTCCTGTAATCGTGGGAGGTGTAGACCCTTCCTCATCAGGTGACAAAAGACACTGGCAATGCATCCTTTTATGTAACAGCTTGCGGCAGAAAGAGCACATCTGCATATTAGATTTTGCACAAAGATCTCCAGTTGCATGGTTAGATCTCCATTTCTGCATCATCAATAGTGATATGATATAATGATATTGTTCTTGACTCAGGCTTTTTTATTTAGATAGTTCTGATGTCTACCCTGGAGGGCTCTAAGGATTTAAATATACAAAAGAAATAATGTACCAAGACTTGAAATGAGAAAAGAAGAAAATGGCTGGAGTGCTGATGACTCCTTTAGAAAAATTCATAGTAGTGGTAATGCATTTGAAAACATTGTAACTTTTAAAAATAATCCTATGAATTCTGAAAAAAAATAAAATTGTTTTCATCTTACTTTTTTTTTTTTTTTAAAGAGGTCACTAAAAAATCCAAAACCAAAATCCAACTTTTCTTAAATGAACAACATCCTTCCTTCCCAAGCATTTCAATCCCTCTTTCCATGCCAATTTATTCCTCCCTGGATAAAGAGAAAGAATGAAAAAGGAATAAATGAGGGTAAAGATTTGTTGTTGATTTCACTTTTAACTTGGTTTTCTTTGATTTTCTTGTTTCTGGTAAAAAAAGTCAAAAACACGTTCTAAAAATAAATAATAGAAACATTTTTCTCTAAGGGGTATTTGAAAATGATTAAAGTTTAAAATATTTGAAGAAAGCATTTAGATGGAGATCAGAACATGTAATTAGCCCTGTATCCACATTTTACTGCTAATTCCCCATTTTTGTGATGATCTGAACCAATTATCTGGAACTGATCTCTCCTGATTCTGCACCTGTTTCTCTTGTTGTCTTTTAATGTTTGTTTTAAAACCTGTTTCAAAGTACAAAACTTCAGAGGTGGCATACAGAAACTTGCAATATCCTGGGATTTTGGTACATCTGTTTGGAAAAGTTTTGTATTTGTAATATGATCTTAAAACATCATATAGGAGAAGAATAAGGTTAATATGAGAATTCTTTCAGGCTCCAAGTGAAGATATAAACCCTTGTTCTGTTAGTGGGACATGTAGTACATAGCTTACATGGGTATTTCCAGGGAATTCAGATAACTGAGCAGATAAAAGCTCTTGAAGATATACAATGTATTCCTTGAATTTGTTATGGAAAAGCGTAATTTCAAAAGCCAGTACATTATTCTAGACATTGCTGTGTTCTTCTCAAGAAGTCTTTTTTTAAGTTATGCCCAACACTTCCCACATACATAGTTTCATTTGCACAGTTTCCCTCCCGTCAATTAAAGCTTATGCACAGACATGCTTTGTGAGTCATATTTCCACAGGAACAGAAAAGGCAAAAGCCAGTTTTAGGACCAGGTAACACAGAGCTTTTATCACACCTAGCTTCTGAGGAGTTTCTACAGTCAGGAAAAACATACTCTTGTTTTTATCCTAAGTACTTTTCATTGCATTTCTGGCAAACCTGTACCCTGAAATGTTTTTTTTACCTTGTTGTGCAACAGATTACAATGGCAGAGCACAGCACACTCTCCACTCTTCTCAGAATAGGCTTTCTGTACATCTTTGGCAGGGCACGTCTTAGGATGCGCAGTGATCCTAAGCAAAACCTTGTGAAAAGAAACAGTAGGCTGTTGGCTATACAAAACAAAGGTCCGGACTGTCTTCAGATCCTGAGCTGCAGCTTTCATACTACTCTTAAAATTAGTAGCTGTGGAAACTCGGCTACCTTGCTAATCCCAATGTTGAATGCATTGTAGTATGGAATGGGTTGATCTCCGCTGTCGTGACAGTGGTGAAAGACCTTTGCATCACTTTATGACTAGATCTTTATCATGTTGTTTAGTATCTTTTGTCTTGCAAGCGCGTATTTTCTATTTTCCCTGGGTCATCAGACTGCTCTGCACAAAAATTTTCCCTTATTGTAAGCTCTGTATTTCTGACAATTAAAACTAACCAGTTTCTTGACTAGGATTTTTTACCAAGCCCCATAATTATCCCTCTTGCAGTGTCTTATGCACATATGATGTATTTACCACACCATAAGAACAGATGTATAACTGTGTTACTTTGTGGATTGAACATTGACTTGTCTCACATAATTAAAATTATATGTTTATCTGAATATATATGTTTTCATGCCTGACCAATTTGGTGGCCTTCTACAATGGGGCTATGGAACTGATGGACAGGG
>JBAFWW010032843.1:0-18815 GCA_036873685.1 Agapornis canus | reverse complement strand
TATTGAAAATTATAAAAACCAAAGTTGGAGAAACCCCTCCTTTTTTTTTTTTTTTTTTTTTTTTTTTTTTTTCCCTACTCTCTGCTCCTACAACCTCCTTTTCAATTTTTATATTTAATTTTTTTTTCTACAGTATTGTTCATTATCAGGTAAAAGCCTCCAACTACTCTGCTGTGCATTCCAACTGTGTTCATCCCTACCTCATTCCTGGAAGACTTCCTCTTTTCATTGCTCAGGAAACTTAACATGATGTAGAATTATTGTCTCATGCATGTATGATTTCCTTTGGGATATAAATTCTTACACAAGGACATATTTTTCCATGTCAGTCTTTTGGTTTAGGTTTTGTGTTTGCGGTGGGGTTTTTTCTGTTTGCTTTGTTTTCATTTGTGTAGGCAACCTACATGGAGTGCAATCCTCTTAGTAAAGGTCTTAGGAAAGCTTTAATTCAGAAGATGATTTAGCATGATGCTTCTAAATCTACTACAACGTTTCTGGGTTATGCTGTAAAACTTCTCAGTGTAGTGAAAAGCTCTAATATATTGAATGGGCTGAGAGAGCAATACACAAACCAGGAAAAAAAAAAAAAGAAGCTTTTCTTTTTTGGCCCTGTGCCATGCCAGTTTGGTTTTCTTACCAATCATAAGAGGGGAAAGAAAAAGAAAATATTTTACATGGATGTGGGCTTTTGTAGACTTAGTTAAATAAATAAATAGTCTATTAATAGATGGTAGTTGGTACGTTGTGCCTGAGGCAAATCTCCTGGAAAAAGTGATCATGGAGGATGTTGTTATATACTGCCTGAAGTAGTTTCTCCTAAATAGCTTGCTTAAAAGGAAAAAAACCATGGTGGGGGGGGAAGGGAATAAATAGTCTCTTCAAATTGATGTTTCTGCACAGATGTCTCCCTGAGTGACTGTCTGAGTGCAAAGAGATCCTTTTTGCTGTGTGGGGAGCCACTGGCCTGCGTGGTGTACAGGCTGGCGGAGGAGCTGCAGGTTGCAATGCTCACCTGCTGCAGCTTCTCTAATTGTGTCTCAAGAGGCAGCATCTGTGTCTGTCCATATCCTTCCTTGCCTCTAGACCTCAGCACCATGAGGTTACCAGGACCATAGGCAGAATGTCTTGTAGCATTGAAGTCAACAGTAGCTTTGTTACTGACTCAGGTAACCTTCTCTTCTGTCCAAAATACCTCTTCCTTTCCATTTTGCTTCCCAAAACCCTGTTCTTAGAATCAATAAGATGCTGCATGTTCAACTGTGTGTACACCTTAGCTGTTTCATGTGTGTAGGTACACCTGTATACATATATATGCACATGTGGGCTTCTCCTATATTTGGTTCTGACTTTAAGCAACTGTTTGAAAATGTAGATTCACGTAATAATGTACTAAATGCATAAAACCAGTGTTCTAGACTGTCACCTTTAGCATATAGTTACCAAAATGCAAAATAATAAGCATTGTAGACACTTCACTACTTCCAGCTCTGACCCTATTACCACTGGGCGGTTTGTTTGGCCTGTGCTTCTCTGATTAGTTTCAACTCTTTCAAAACCTGGGAATTCACATAGCTTTAAAAATTTATAAGACACTATCAGTGTACATGGTAGTCTGCTATTCTTATACCGTAGTCACAGGTATGCTTATTCTTCTTATATTTACCTCCACAGCTGTATTTTCATTTAAATACTTATTCACAGCTGGATAATAAATGCAGTTTGATTTGTACCTAATTGTAGTAACCAGTTTTCATTATTCATTAAAGTCATTGTCAGAATTCATTTATGATTGTGACTGTGCATAAACTTAGGGTGACCGCAGAAATAAAATAATTAACTGCCTCACTTAAAAAAGTCAATTGCCAGGGCATTAATTTGTAGTATTTCAGTAATTGTTTATACTTCTGTATTCACATTTCTGCAATTCTATTACTTTCTGACTGATAGGATTTTGTCCTTGCTGTATTATAAGCTTTAATTATCTTACATATTTTTATGTTAAATGACTAATTTTGGTGAAATTATGATGCCTGTCAGATTCAAAAATTGAATGTGTGTTCTTATTTGTTCCCACAGCTATGAAATAATTGTGGGCTAGGGTGGAAAAGCATTATGGGTACAAACATGCAAATGAACTTGCCAAGTATCTGTATATCATAAAATGTTTTAAATCTATGGACATAAAAGTAGAATGAAGACACAGCCATTAAAAAGGCAGTCATTTTTGAGTGTCGCATAATTTAAACACTTTAAGTTATTGAAGTGTCATGAGTTTATTGCTCCTAATTTATTAAGACAATCATTGGGGATTCACTTATGTCTCTTGCTCTGCCCCAAAACAGAGTCTAAAAATCTGCTTAAAATGCACAGACTCTGCTTCAGTAGTAAAAAGCCTGAAATGTTTCTCAAAATAGAGACACAAAAAATAACATCTTTAACATAGTCCTTGTCCTGTTTGTTTGCATTGGTGTGTTAAAGGAGGGCAGAGAGATCCAGTAAAGACCAAATGAGTTTGGTTTGGAATTCAGTTTTTCAATTACCACATTAGGGGATATCTGTATGGGGAAAACAACCTATTGCTTTGGCCAATAACCAGGGCACATACACAAAAAAATAATTCTGAAGGATGGGGGGGAAAAAAAAAAAAAGGAAAAAGTTTAACTTTTAATCCTTTCATGTGCTGAATTGGCTTTTCTTAGTTTGCAGGTTCTGTTATGTTCCTTTCCTAGTCAGGAGCAGTTTTGATGTGTTTATTGACAAAACAGTGCCAAGGTAGTATGAATGAAAGGGGCACCACAGAGAGCTGGAGACAAAACAATCCACTTGATTGTAATATGTGCAGAATTTTGACAAATGACCTTGTATGACACCTGAAATAATTATACACATGAAGAGATTTAGGTTTAGGTTCTTTTTAAAATAATTTTTTTAAAAAATTCTCACTTTTTGTTATCTTTTTTTCCCCTAATCAGGACAGAATTTTACCCTAAGGCAGTTAGGAGTTTGTGAACCAGCAACTCGTCGAGGACTGGCATTTTGTGCGGAAATGGGGCTCCCCCACAGAGGTTACTCTATCAGTGCAGGGTCAGATGCTGATACTGAAAATGAAGGAGTGATGTCTCCAGAGCATGCCATGAGACTTTGGGGCAGGGGGGTCAAATCAGGGCGCAGTTCCTGTCTCTCGAGCCGTTCCAACTCAGCCCTCACTCTGACTGATACCGAACATGAAAACAAGTCTGACAGTGAAAATGGTAAGTTCTCATGCATATGCCCTTATGTAAATCAATGTTTTATTTGCTGTTTTTGTTGACACTTGAGAATTTAAAATCAGTAAAAGAATGGCCTTGAATTTTATTTTTGTCAACCTGCTCTTCCCTTCTCCCTTCCCCCTCCCAAAAAAGTCAATATTTAGTATTAGTCCTAACTAGTGTAAGCTTTGGGTGCAGTGTTTTAGCTATTTGAAAGAGTTTAATCACAAAAAAGACTAGTTCTGTTTTATCTCAGGCCATGTCACCTGTTACCCTTTGGGGAACAGCTAAGTATATGGTAATAAAGTTGATCCCCAAGGCCAGCTTACAGTCAACGGTTTCATTGTAAGCTCTTCTTCAAAACATCTTGGAGAAGTTGCAGAATCTTGGAATGGATGAATGAACACAAAGAATAGCTTATTAAGAGGGCTCATGTGGTTCAAAAACAAATTTGATTGTGCTTTAAACTCATAGCTGCTGAGAGCAATTGGAATTGCAGTGGAGAGGGACATGTGGCCTTTGATGTACCTGGGGGACTGGATTACTGTGCAATTAAAATCTGCAAAAAAAACCAACATCCTAAACAGCAGCTTTGTAAAATGTGTGCTGTGACCATTGTATATGAAGGCTTAGTTTTTGAATGAGCAGAGGTTAATACAGTTGGTTCATTTTTTAAAGCTTTTAAAAAAATTTTTTCTTGCACTTGAGGTATGAACAGAAACTAATGTGGTGTTAAATGCTAAATGCACAAATATTATAAGACATTTTATCTTTAACTTCTTTTTATTTGCAGAAGATTGTCAGCTTTACTAGAATTAGAGTGAGTGTTCTATTAACTTCATGACTTTCTATATGACAAATTCAAAAGGGGAATAAGGAAAAATGAGTAAAAATAAAAATTAGAGATGGCTATTGCCTTCATGTCTATGTGTCATTTTATTAATTTATTAAATCTGTCTACTTAGCTGTACAAAAGTCAGAGCAATTTTATTTTATCCTTTGGCAATAGCTGTAACACATTGTGGGAAAGAGCAATGTTCATGTGTGTGTATGAATTTTTTTTTTTAAAAAAAAGACAGTTTTATATTAAAAGGCAAGCAGTAATGTTTAGTTTTATCTATTTTAGCTTTAGTTTGAGAAGACAAAACCAAAACTTTATCTTGGTATAATTCATAATTGTCTTTTCACTGGTGGTTGTTTCTAACTGAAGATGCCTATTCAAGACAGCTGTCTCAAATGGGATCCTTTTTGTTGGATTTAAATGCTCTGTGTTCACAGGTGTCTTTTCTCATGCTTAGAAAATGTGTTTTGAGTTGGAGGTTGTTTTGAAAGGGGACAGGAGTACTTGCCTGTCTGCTTTTGGCAGTGGAGTTTCTGTTGAATGACTCTTGATATTTCAGTTGCAAAGCAATCTAGAATAAATTTCTGAGCAGTCCTGTGATTTTTCCTTTTGAGAGGTCTATGCTAACGCATTCCCTTGAGTCTCTTTGTAAACCCCTAGGTTAATGATTTTGAAAATACATATTCATATATACACACACATGCATAATTTCATTAGAGTCATATCTTTCAATTGCCAGAAAGGTGATGTCTTTAGAAGTACAATAAGTTTGCTGTACTTTTTAATAAAGCTGTTTTTCACAAAAAACAAAATCCTGATTACAATATGCCAAAACTTCCTGCATGAGCTTAAAGACAGTTTATTTTTTTTCATGTGCGAGAAGAATATGAATATGTTAGAAACTACATTATTCTGCACTGGTTAAATTTATGCAAGGAATGTCTGATGTTTGATACAACTTCAACAAAGAACTTAGTCACTAAAAAGGGTTACAGTTGATTTATTTATTGACAGGGAGGTCAGCAGTCTGACTTAAGGAGGTACTGGGACTGCTGTGAGGCTAATGAAATTTTGATGTCTTGAGAGTCCCATGGGGTTATGAAACATATAATTCAGACCATGTTATGGATCTCCATTTCAGTGGAGATGATACAGAGGTGATGAAAAGCTTTATCTTCTTTGGTATTTTTCTCTGAATTTTTCTTTCCATTGAATATGGAAGATTTAGCTGAGAAATATCTTATACACGTAGTTGGAACTCAGTGTATTAAATGCTCACAGTAGAATAGAAAATATAATTTAAAGTCAGGGAAGATGTATCATCCTGGCAGGCACAGGTGCTCTAATCAAAGGACCACATGGTGTGAGTTTTGTTAATTTGTGGCCAGAAGTTAATAGCTGTGGCAGTATACTGTTAAAATCTGAAAAAAAATCTGATAAGGCTTTGAAAACAAATCTAAAGTTATGACAAATCATCTGTACTACATCCTGCTTTGTGTGTGTTCAAGCTTCCTGACTGAATTTTGATGGAGCTGTTTTACAGGTAAAAACATTTCTCTGCAACGTTTACCTCTATAACACAGATAAAAAGCAACAGGTTTTGATGAGCAAAACACAACACCAGATCATGCTTTCCTTCCCTAAAAGCCTCAGTTCTTGAGCAATCCCACTCTTCACCCAGTAAAACTATTCACTGTTTAAACAGTCCATTACTGTATGCAGACCTGATTGGAGTTAATGGAACTATTTGTGATGAGGAGAACTGTGATTTATCCTGCAGATAAACTACATGATTAACCATTTGTTGAATGTACTTGGGATTCGCTTTCTTGCCACTGAGGCAAGAAGAGTAGCTTAGGATCAAAACATGATTTCCTTTCCTTCCTGGTAATCACTGTGTATATTTGCTCTTTTGAAATAGACATGGATTGCATATCCTCAGGAAAGTAAAATTCAAGGTTCTGTTTCATAATGAAAATGAGTAAATGGATGTAGTTTGTTAAGGATATTAAGTTTTATTTGTTGAGGTCTCAATATTGTGTTTCTAAGACCCTACAAAAGCAACCTAAATTTGTGAGTAATATTGACAAGATTAGAAGTTTCTTTAAAAAAATAACACTGTGCATGCTTAGCTTGCAAAATATTAATATATTAATAGCATAGCATGGATGCCAGGAAATAGATTTTCTTTTCCTTCTCTTTTAGAAAACATCACAACTCTTCATCAAAAATAAGGTTTATGGATGTGTTCTCACATCAAAGTTTTAGGTTACTGCTCAGTAAATCATTCTGAAGAAAAATACTTTTCTTTGAGCTCATTCAAGTTCCGTGTATGAGTCTTGGCATCATATTCTCAGAAATTTGTCATGTCAGCCTCCCTGACGGAGGACTTGCATCTGTTAATCTGGGCAACCTACGAGTATCACATACAATATGATGTATCAATTGGACTACATTGAGCATGCATGTGCTTCTTCAGGCTTTCTTCTCCATTCCCTTTTCAAGTTATTTCATAAACGATGCTTTGAGAAATTTATGTTAGTAATTGTTCTAGGAGTAGTGGCTTTGCAATACAAGCAGCCCATCTTTTATATGCCTGCCAGTAACTTTATGATCTTAAGCTGTTGTAAGATTACTAAAGCTTGTCATTTGAAGTTGATAAATATTCCAACAGAGTAATAGGTAGAAGTTGTAGTTAGGCTTCAAATGGCCCTTTTGCTTAAAAGGTCAATATATGGTATGGCAGAATCCACTACTTTATTTAAATTGTTTTTAAATCCATTAAACTGCAATACCTGATTTAATGAGACATCAGAAAGCTAATAAAGAAAACATGAAATTTACTTGAGCAGGTTATTCCTAAAGTCCAGCTCCTTATTAAGTTAGTTATTTATTTGTTGTAAAGTTGTAGATCCAGTTTTGTATGCTTTTTTTTGTGATGGCCTAGAATTCAGGCTATGGCAGTCATTGACTGGGAAGTCACTCATTTAAGATTTAAGCAAGTCTTTCACCTTCTATTCCTTTGGAAGCAGTATTGACAATGCTGCTGAAAAACTGTTGAGCACTCGGGATAGATGCATGCAATGTAGTTGACTCTGCCCACAGCCACAAAGACTAGCTGGGAGTACAGAAATAGTTCTGATGGCACTAGCATGTGGGGTTTTATTTTCTTAGTTAGTCAAAGTTTTGCACTGGTGGGGGTTTGTAGAAGACCAGAAGTGTTCAGGATGTAGCAAAATAAAAAGAAGAAAGGAAGAGAGGAGTAAGAAATCGTGGGCTTAGGAAGCATTCTGAATTGGTTAGATAAGTAATTTGAAACTTGGACCCATTTTTCACAGATACGCAAAAGTAGAGATTGCTGGTAGAATGTTCACTGCTGAGGATTTCTTAGATGAGAAAATACAGCTATCAGCTGTGTGAGCATCTGCTTGTTTCTTCTCCAACTTCAGACAGTTTCTGAAGATAGCATTCTTGTGAACCTAATATTCTCTTGTCCTTCCAGAATGGTGAATTTACTGGCATTCAAATCTCTGAAAACCAAGAAAACATTGGTAAGATAGTTGTCAAGACATTTTAAATCTGTTCTCTCTAACCCAGTACATCTATAACACATACTTGAACTTCTTAAATAATGCACATCATTCAGGAAGTAATGTTAAACATTTTCACCTGTTTAACATCCTTCTTTATGCTAAGACAAAACTCACTGTAGATGAACTATTCAGTATAGCTGCTTGGAACCTGCTAGCCAAATGCTCAGCCTGCTGATCAAAGCCAGCCACATAGCTGATGAATTAATATTCATCTTACTTCCATACCACTATTTACAGCTTCTTCACTCTTTTCCACAGTATTCCATCTAGCAATTATCTACCCCTCATTAAGCATGCCACTATCTCTTAAATCCTGCTTTGTTGCCAAAGAAAATTCATAACCAGGAAATTAGTCTGTTTTATTGTTGACAGAAGTCAGCTCTGAAATATTATTTAATATCTAAGCAGGCATACAAATTTTTATTTGGTTATAGACACATAGAACAGAAATCCATAAGTAAAAGTAGTGATCCCTGTTTTTTCTGCAATACTTTCACAAATTTTCGGTAGTTACAATAATTTTCAGATTTTTTAATATTATGATTGTAGTTCCATGGATATATTTCAGAAAATCTTCTTTAACATTCACTGTTAATATAACTGAAAATCATGTTGAGAATTCCTTTGGCTAGCGGTAGCCAAAGAAGGAACAGCAGGGCTGACCTTTTTCCAGTAACCTTTTGGGATCTCCTGGATTTCAGAGATCCACTGAGTGTCACCTTTCTGTTGAGAAAAGGCATGAGATTCCAAAGGGCCATCTTAATGATGCTTTTGTGATGGGAGTCTGGTACAGAACATCAAACCAGAGGATGAGGGCCTTTGGAAACACTCACCCAATTCTTCGGATGAGCAGGAACTGCAGGCTTAACAAGAGCTGGCAGCAGTAAAATTAGAACTGCAGTCTGCAAGGAAAAGCAAATCTAAGAAGAAAATTTCAGAGAATTTACTCTTAGCTGTTAAAACTTATCCTTCTAATATTATAGAGTAGTGAAAGAGGAGTTTCAAGACCAGCTGTCATAGGTCAGAATTTCTCCAGAGATCTGAATTTCAAGGAAGGACCATGCAGAAAATGGAAGGAAAGTCAAATTTTTGATGAGGAGCTTAAAATGCTGAAGCTGGGGAGGTCCAGGCATGCAAATTAAGTTAGACATAATCAGCAAAAAAGTGAAGAGTTGTACAGAAACATGAATGCTAAGAAAAGGGAGAAGAGGGAGTTGATTTATTACTTAATAGTGAAGGAAGACTGGTAATATATTGCTGATATGTTTTCTTTAGTTGTTTTTGTTTCAGCATTTGCTAACTGAGTAGCTAATCACAGAACTAACACTTAAACTGTTAAATAAAGGATTAGAGGTTACTTAAATAAAGAAACTTTGTCCTGCATATACAGAGCATCTACAGCCTCTGGGCTTTTTATGACTCATGTCTGAGAAATCATTGATGAGATGGATATGGTTCTGGAAGGCAAAATCAAACACGACAGCTTCAGGAGCAAAGCTAAGGAAAAGGAAACTGCCTAATCAGTTAGACAGAAAACATCCTAGGAAAAAAAAAATAAAAATTATGCTTTATAACAATAAATAATAAATGAGGCTTGTCAAGCTATAATGATTTTCTTCAGTGATAGTGTAAGCCAATCCTTGATAAGGAAAAAGGAGCAGATGCTAACAATAATACGTATTTTGATATTAGTAAGGCTTCTGACACTGCCTCACTACTCATGTACTCATAAATAGAGACACAGGGTCTAGGTTCATTATTACAAGACAAATGTACAGCTTATTGGAAAAATCTTTAAATAGTGATTATTGGTATTTCATGAAATGGCAAGTTGAATCAAATAGTACTCCAATGCAGTGTGACATAAGATGTTCTTAATGACTTTGGTAATGCAAATAGAACATTGTAACCTGGAAAGAGTCACATGCACTTTGTAAGACAGGGTGAAACCTGGAGAAATAATTCCAAACGAAAAAATGAGCTTCAGTAAATACAAGTACAAAGATCTACTTTTAAGTGAGAATAATTAAATTTCCCAAATGTGAGAAATGCAGGAGGCTGAATAACAGACCTTTATAGAACCATAAAATAATTCAGCTTAGAAGGGACCTTTTGATGAGGTCATGTTGTTCAACCATCTGCTTAGAGCTGGACTAACATTAATTTAGATAAGATTGCTCAAGGCTTTGAGCAATTGAGTTCAGTTGAGTTTTACAAATTTACAAGAAGAGAAATTCCACATTATCTCTGGGCAACTGTTCTGGTGCTTAACCAACTTCATTGTCATTTTTTTTTGGTTTTTTTTTCACTCTTTAATCAGAGTTTTCCTTACTGGAGTTGACCACTGCCTTGGGTAGTAGAAGATCAAAGTTAGATTACTATCTTTTACCTTTTCCAGGCTCACTTGAGTTCCTCCTGAGTTGTGTGCTTCAGCACTTCAGTCATGGTGGTCAATCTCAGCTGAATTCATTTCAGTTTGTCAATGTTGTATGAGTACTGGCAAGCCCCAAAGTGAATATTATACTCCAGATGTGGTCTTCAAATGCTGAATAAAAGAGACTAATCGCTTCCCAGGGTATGCTGGCTCCATTCTTCTGAATGAAACTGAGATTGTGGGTAGGCCTTATAGCTGAAAGTGCACACTGCTGAACTTGTTATCCATGTTGACTCCCCAGGTCTTTCATAACAAAGCTGCTTTCCAGTGTGCTCCCAGCTAGTACTGCTAGATGAGGTTATTCTGCCTTTGGAATTCATGGGGGCTTTTTTCAGCCTGTTGAGATCCCTCTGAAAACAATCCCACCCTGCAGGATCACTCTCTTCAGCTTGGTGTCATCCACAAACTTGCTTGAGGGCACATTCCATCCTGCTCATTCTCAATATGTTAAATGTAGTACAGACATAAAACAGTATTAGCCCCTGAGGAATGCCATTAATATGGCCAACAGTTTATTTTGTACTACAAACCACTGTTCTTTCAGCCTTTTCATACAACCAGTTTTCCACAAGCTGGACTTTGTAGCTCACCCATCCATTTCATCTCTCTGCAGCTTAGCTATCCACATACTATGGGAGACCACATTGAAAGCCTTGCTAAAGTCAAGAAAGCAATATGTACTGCTCTCCTTTGTCAGGAGACAAATTGCTGTTCATAAAAAGCAGTAATGTGTTTTGAGTGTGATTTGCCTTTGGTAAATACATGTTAGCAATTCTCATTCCCTTTCTCTTCCGAGAGGTGTATCCAGGTATATAAAGGGTAACTCCAGCAGTATTTGTTCCATACTCTTTCCTGGGAGACATGGGGTAAGGCAGACTGCCTCTGCTTCCCCATGTACTCCTTGCCCTTCTTGAACACAAAATGATCTTTATCTTCAAAGAAGTCATGAAGAACCTTCCTCCATTGCCATGACCTTTTAAGGAATCAGTGTGGCCTTTCAGTGGCATTGGTCAGCTTTGCTGACCATCACCTATGGATTCCTCCTGTGTGGTTCCCTGGACTCATGTGTGCCCAGCTTATGCAAGTGGTACCTAACAGCTCTCCTGTCCTCTGCTTCTCAACTGAGGTTGAGCTTTGGCTTCCTTATCCCCCATCCTGTGTGTCAAGGAGACATTTCTGTATTCTGCCTGGGTAGCTGTCCCTGAAGGTCATAGTGGTTATCAACAGTGTTTTCTGTTGTGTATAAGTGTTTCTTTCATGCCTTTGTAACATGTCTTTGTGTACAATGCCACTGAAATAATCTTACTACTTCACTCAGAAGTACTTAGATAGAAATACTGTCTCTCTGTGACTGGTTTTGGAAAAATTTGGAATCATTTGAGGAAAATGCCAGCCAACTGAAAGCCTAGAGAAAGGTTAACAGGAATGATCAGAAGTTTTAAACACAAAATACTAGAAAGAGATTGGAAGAATTCAGACTATTGTGCCTGGCATGTTCTGTCTAGATATTGCTGCTGTTACAAAGGCCATGTATGGCAAATAGGACCAGAAGCAAACAACACGAATAGCAAAAAGTATGAGTTGTCTGAAACTGCTGATTCCAGGATAGCTTGGCGAAAAGAGATTGCTGAAGACCATGTGAATATTTCATTATCTAACATATTTTCCAAAACATTTCTAAAATGTTGGCATAATTCCATTTGGTCCTGATTTGTTGGAGAAGATGGACAAAGAAATTCTTTACTTCTTTTCTCATTTTGTTTTCTGTGACTCAATAGTTCTATTCAAACCAAAAATTAATGAGCAGGATGTGTACTGAAAAAATGAAGGCTATAAAAATGTTGCCCTTCAATTTATTGTAATATTAGTATCTTGGGCTTTTTCTAACTGGAAATGGTTAACTTTTCATAGGCGTCCCCCTTCCTATTTTAAGTTTGATACAAAAATACTGCTCTTCAGTCCCCCTAAACAAAACATGTTTCTTTGGATGTCCTTGCGGAAGGAAATCTTGAACAAAACAGCTCTTTTTCATTAAAGTTGTGTTTTAATTATGAGGTTGCCACAAAAGCAGAGCATACTTAGCACATCTATAAACTGATGATCTCTGCTGTTTTGATTTCGAATGTGGTTTTGATGTTCTTGAAAAATCACAGTGGTAGCAGTAAATTGTTTTAATTAATGAATTAGAGAGAAACAGATTTGCTGAATCAGGTTTATTGATGTAATTATCACTGGAATATAAAGGAGAAAAAAGAAAATCTGTCAAAACTATGAGATTATTTGGTTTGTTGTCATTTGAAACCATGTTTCTCAGCTACCATTTCATTTCCTGTAGAGTTAGGATATGGGGGGAAAGTGGTGTACTTGGATATATAAGACATATATTTCTATATTCATTACGCAAAACCAAATTATAATAGTTGAGATGTAGTTTAAATAATACCAGTCCTGTGTAAAGAGTAGACTTCTTCAGTTGTTTTAAAAGTGTTTTCTAAGTTTCAACTACTTTTAACTTGAAATAAGGTTTTAACTGCATTTTCTTGTATAATTAAATATTGTCATATAGAGAAATAATCTAATAATGATTTCAGTTTTCAAGTAAATATAGCCTGTGCTATTGCCAGAGTATCTGAAATAATTAGAGGTGACAGCCTTTGTATGCTGGTCAAATAATAGCTGAAGAAAATTTGTCAAGATAATGTTTGATTGTTTGGGGTTTTTTTTCAAAAAAAAAAAAGGAAAGGCTTTTGGAATTGACTAGAAATACTTCTTTAAAACTAACTCTTCTTTAAATCTGTGTAAAAAATTTGCCTTCTGGATAAAAAGTTCTATTTCTTTGATGTGGATGAGAATTCAGTTTGAGTTTCAAGTCAAATTTTAAATTTAATTCCTTTCACAAGTATTCATATGTGGATTGAACTGGTCAGAACTTTTCTTTGTTCTCTGTAGTGTGCTTCCTGATCTGTTGACAAAATCTAAGTTTTTTTCTTGATTTAATGTGGAAAGAACATGACATTTAAAATCTCAGGAAAAGAAATGCTTGTTAAGAAGCTATGGGTTTGACTTTTATTCCACTACCTCTCTCATTCAATACACCATTGTCTTACTGAGTTATGTAGGGTTTGTGTTTAGTTACCTGTAATTTTCATTTGTATGTTGTAGAGAAGAAGTTTGGTTTTGGCACACTGAAACCAAGGAAAGCAATATTACTTTTTATCCCTTCAAATTAGAAACCCTTTAGTGGGAGGGCCTTGAGACCTGCTGTGATCATGTGAGTTAGTGCAATTTTCTGTATAATACATGGGAATTTGCAAAATACTTATCAATATTGTATTTAGATTTTTTTCCTTAATTTCAGAACTGTGAACCCACAGCATTAAGCTAGGACAGATGAGGGGGAACAATATGAATTAATTATGGATTAAATTCTGAATATGCAAATGGTTAATAGGTGTATCTCTTCATCTTCTATAAGAGTGTCCAGAATAGATAACAGTTTTCTTAGGAGTTTGAAGGTTCTGTGCAGCTGCTGTGTCAGGTCTGTGCTGCTACCGCAGATCTCTCCCTGGGGTACTGTGGATGCTGACTAGGTTCATCTGAAACAGAATGTGTTTTCACCCCCAGTGCAGTAATCGCAGCCTAAAAAAAACCCCAAATAATGGAAACTCTGGTCAGGCCATGACAGGGTAAAGGCTGACAACAGGCTGATTTCTTCATTTGACTACTTTATGATTGTTTTTTGTAATTTGTGGTAAAATAGATGCACAAGTGTTGTGTATAAGACTGTGTATGCATATAAATGGCTATCCTTGAATAGTTTTATTTTTGTGGTTTATACATGCAGTTTTCTTAGAGATTAAACATACAGGGTTTAAGATTGGTTTCTTCTTCAAATGACCTAGAATCTTGAAAGAATTTCCATTGCAAGTGTGTGTGCAGTCATGAGCATAAGAAAAAGAAATTTATTCCAGTGTTACATGCTCTGCCACTGACCTGCTGTATGCTGGAGAAAGAGATTAATTCCCCTCCCCCTCAGTCGCTGGGTTTTTCTAAATGTAATACTTCTTTAAAATCTTTTATAGTTGCAAATAAAATATCTTGAGTAATTGCTCATGACAGATGCTATGGAGTCTCAGTTTGCACCTGTGACAGACAGGCTAAAGAATTTGGGTAGCTTTGTGTCTGTACAAAACATGAATTTCTTTTTGTAGTGGGTTTCACTAAACAAAATGGTGTTGGTCACTTATGCAGCTTGTAGAAAATAGCAGAAAAGTGAAGTCAAAGATCAGTTTTGGCAAGAGTTATTTCTTGGGGAAAGTTTGAGTTGTGTTCTCTGCATGCTGTTGAAGATGAATATTGAATATATCAAGGTTGTTTATAATCTTTGGAGTTCTTTTGAATATTGAAAATTTTCAAGTTATCCAGGTGAAAATGACTTTGAAAGGGATGGCGTCTAAGCATCATGATTTGGTAAAATGGATAGTATCCAGTCTCCTTCCATGAAGAGTTAACCAGAATTGTTCCAGCTGCTAAGTTCTTCATTGCATGATTGCTGTATGTTCTATAAAGAGACACATTTAAAATTGTTTAAAAGCTTCACTGATTCCTTTAACCACTTTAGCTGCAGAGAACATCTGACATCTTTTTCATTAACTGTCTTTGCTGTTTGTTTGCTTTCAGTAGAGTTCTAGGAGATTATCATATTGTTTTGTAAACTCAATATTACTGGGTACTGGCTGCTTATGGCAACAGATGAGATTAGATGCTTCTGTTAACAGGCCCCAGACTTTAAATTCATAGGGACTAGGCACCATCTGCTCTCAATTAAAGGTCCTGAGCTCTGAAATTAATTCCTTCCATTGGTCCATTAGACTCAATCTTTTGACCTGAAGCCATGATAAGGTTATATTAGCCTCTTGAGCCTTGGAAAAGTGAGGAGTTCATGCAGGGACAGTACTGGATATTCCTTTTAGTCCTTGTATCTGTGTAGTTAGAAGGCAGCAAGTAATGATTGTTTTTCCATTTTACAGGTAGAGTGAGACTTTTTAAAAAGCACCCTGGAGATCTAGTGCTCACATCCTCATGAGTTGTAATAGGACTTGTGCTCCTAAATCTATAAGTGCTGTTGAAAATCTTTACCAGAAAAAAAATCAAATTAATATAGAGAACATTGACTAAATTCACAGGAAGAGCTGAATAGAAGTGGGTTAAGTCTAGAAGTCTGTTGCTCCCAGACTTGCAGTTGCTCATTTTGCCTCAGCTCTTGTTCATTGATTCCATCTGCAGCTGCTAAATGGTGAGAGATCTTACCAGAAATCCTGGCCCTAGGATTGTTCTGCCAGTGCTTTTCCTGAATTTATGTCTGTCCTGTGGTGTGTAGATGTTGCAGAGAAGAAATGGTTGGATGAACAAATTGGTTCATATTTTTGCGGTTGTAACTTGCTCCCCCGTTCTCATTTCCTTTCTGTATTTAACTGAAAATTGGTTTGCTTCTGCCAGAATACAGCAGTGAGCGCTGTGGAGTGGGGAGAACCTATAGCCACAAGCATTTAGTTCCAAAAGAAAAGCTCCAAGATGACAAATAACTGTTCTGGTTGCTTAAATTTAACAGCAGTTCCTCATACACATGAAAATGTATTTTAAAGGAGCAGGATCCGATAGTTCCTCAGCAGATTTTAATTTACACAGTGTTAGTATTTTTCAGGAAGACAGTTTGCAAGAGTATTGGTTTTGAGACAAAAATCTCTCCAATGTCTAAGAGTATTCACGTATTACCTCAAAATGCAATTCCTTAGACTTGGGATCCGCTGCCCATTAGGCTATGAGTAGAAATAAGCAAGGAGAGAGTTCAAATGCCTGGTTTTATTCCTATCTAACAATACCTGTGATGTAAAAAAATGCAGGAGTGTTTAATTTTGTACAGGGAGCAAAGTCAAAGTGACTGCCTTCTACAGTGTGGAAGGAATGACTTGTGACTGCTCCACATAAGTGTTGCTTGTTAACAACCTGTCAGACAGAGGTTAAACTCAGGAATTCAGGTTTTTTTATTAGTCTTTCTCATGATTTACCTTAAGTTCACCGAACTCTCTGTCCAACTTCAAATTTTCTTAGTCACAGGGCAGCGAGGATACTTTCCATTCCTGCTGCTGCAGAGGTTTATACCTTCAAGGTTGACTGCAGTGTCATTTTCCTGTGCCATCTTGATGCTGCCGAGGCAGTTTTTATGTAGTTGTGTCATTCCTCTGTTGTGTTTTAGGTTGCCAGAAGATGGCTGTACCTGCCAGCTAAGCCCTGTAACTACTGGCTCAAAAAGACTGAAATACTTTTTCATGTCCATGGGGAAAACCACTCTTCTTGCTCTTTTAGCAGTTACATTTCTTATTTTTAGCAAGGCCAAGTCTCAAGCAGACAAGAACCTGCTGTCTTTAAAAAATAGGTTTTGCTAAACCCTAGGTGTAGTCATGTAACAGCTTTTTAATTGGGTTCATAAACAGGTAGGTAAAAATACTTCATCTGCTGCCTGCTATTAGGAGCTCCTTAAGTTTAATAACTTGGAAGACATTTATTGTTTAACATTACCTAAACCAGAATAATTTTGCAGTCCCCATGCTGAGTGTTATTTGTCAGATGTTTCTGTAACATGTAAATGCATTTTGAAATTCAGGTTTAGTTGTTACAAATGCCCAGCTGCATTTTTGAAAAAGATAAGCTAGAATTCTTATCTTTTTTTTTTTTTTTTTTAATTTCAAATTTTATATACCTTATAAAATTTCTAAGTAAACTTACCCAGAAAAATCTGGTGTCCACTTTGCATACATTAATAACATTCTCCTTATTCAGAGAGTCATCTTTGTACTTCTGGGACTTAGGGAATACATTTAAAGTATAACAATATTGAAAATATGGTAACAGAGTCTGTGTACTCTTAGCAATTTGCTTTAAAACCCCCACAAATTCATTTCTTTCTTGTTTTCTTACCAGTTCTTTGTTCTTTGCAGTATCAACTATATTGATTTTTATGAAAAAGTTAATCGGCTTACCTTTGTTCAGAGTGGATTTTTGTTCCTCTGATCAGCTCTACACAATTGAATTTTTCATCCTCTTTCTGAGGTATCTCAATGTTATGAAAAAAGCATTAAAGAGAATTCTGATAAATTATTTCTACAAAAAAGAGTCTACTGCAATGCACTTTTGTTGAGGCTGGAGAGTTAATTGAACTCAAAGATTTCAGTTTTGTTTCCAATGAGAAAGATTGCTTTGCTTCATACATAAGAGAGACAGTGTCTCTTGGGAAACTGAATTATATGGTTCTCTGCTGATTCTGGTTATCCCAGAATTCATAGCAGGAATTTGAAGTAACCATTTAGGTGACATGGTACTACTGATTATCTCAAAATTCAGTTTTCCTTTTAAAGCAGAGTTTGAATACAGTACGTGAAAAGATATGGAAAAAAAAAATTGCATCCAAAAAAGAAATGTTTTCTGAATGTTTTTTATCATACTCTGTGGTTCTGCTTCTATGGTGCAATGTTATCCTCCCCAGAACTTACAAAAAAGCCAGACAATGTAATATCCTTTTAAATATTTTTTAGTGCAAAATGTGTAATTATCCTGATTTCCCTTAAGAAAGAAACAAACAAAAAAACCCAACCCCAAAAATCTTACAGCCTCTTCTTCCATTATGGTCTTACTTTATTTTTCCTTCTTAAATCAAGCCTGACCTAATCTTTTGAGTTGTTTTTCTGTCTGTATGACCTCAGGCTGTGCTCTCATCAGACTTCACAAGCTAACTGGACTTGAGTTTTGGATAGTCTGTGAAAAAAATCAAAGAAAATATACTGTACTCCTGGACGTGGTGGTGATGGTTCATTATGTCCATTAAGTTCAGCACTGAATCAGTGTGGACTATTCTGCTGTGATTTCAGGTTAGATTCAGTGTCCTGATCACTTGTAACTACCAAAATGCAACTGGTAGCTCAGGTAAACTCCAATCCCAGTGGCTTCTATTCTGTATATTAATTTCTTCTAAAATTTACATGTGGAAAGCCTTCAAAGTATTTGCTTTGGAGTCAGAGATTCTGCAGTGAAATCACAATTTTGTCACTAATTTGCTGTCTCTGCATTTGCACATTACTTAATTTTTCTGATTTTGTTTTCTTACTTACAAATGGGCATCATAACGCTTATTTTCTGTCAAACTTCCTAACTCGGCCTTTTTACTTTCTTTAAATAATTTAAAAATATTTGGTATCTTTATGTGTGTGTGTATATGTATATATATAAATCCATTTGCAGTAACTTTGAAAAAGATCTACCTTATAAATTCAGAAGCATTTCTGAATCCTGCAAATAACCTCACTAAATTTTATCAATTTAAAAAAAAGTAAGGTGATCATAGAATTATAGAATAGAATAGTTAAGGTTGGAAGGGACCTTAAGATCATCTAGTTCAAACCTCCTTGCCATAAGCAGGGACAATTCACGCTAAACCATGTCACACAAGGCTTCATTCAACCTGGCTTTGAATACTGCCAAGAATCGAGCACTCACAACTTCCTTGGGCAACCCAATCCAGCATCTCGCCACCCTAATGGGAAAGAATTTCTTCCTTATATCCAATCTAAACTTCCCCTGTTTAAGTTTAAACCCGTTCCCCCTTGTCCTGTCACTGCAGTCCCTAATGAAGAGCCCCTCCCCAG
>JBAFWW010032838.1:2853-18907 GCA_036873685.1 Agapornis canus | reverse complement strand
AGCTGCTCCAGTGGAAGGGGTCCCTGCCTGTGCATTGCAGGGGTTGGAGCTGAAGGAGCTTTAGGGTCCCTTCCAACCCAAACCAGGCTGGGGTTCTAGGATTCTTTTCTACATGATGCAGGATCTGGGTGTGAAAGCTTTCACCTGAGGTTTTTAGCTTTTGCATAGGGTACCCCACTGTAGTCTGACCCCAGTCCTGCTCTCCACCAGCTCAGAAGGATGACACAGTGATGAAGATCTGAGGCACTTCCCATCACGATGGATTCAACCCTGCTTGAGCAAAGGGAACTATCAGCCAGTGACAGAGAAAGCCATGGCACATTTTTAATGGAGAAATGGCTGATTATCCATCCACGGATGCACATGGCTTTATGTATTTTTCTCCTCTCATTCACTGCTATCACGACAAACCCTATCATGGACAAGCCACAAGCTCCCCCTTCACCAAATATGACCATAGGAAGTAAGTGACCTCAGAAATACACAGATGTGACAAAGCCAAGAAGAGAAACACATACCTCAAACCTCCCTGCCTCCCTCCAGATGGTACATCTCTGCAGAGCTCTTCTGCCTAATGCAAGCCCCTGGGTTGCTGCCAGGGGAGCTGATCTTACAGGCCATGAAAGGGAGGACATAAAGGTAAGAGAATGGCACAGCTGCTGGCTGGCACCATCCAAAAATCATGACTATTCTTTGCCTGTCTCCCTGTGAAGCCCCCTTCATGTGCTGAAACAAACAGGGCTAATTTGACTTCCCACGTGGCTTTGTCTAATTCCGACTTGTCCTCGGTGAAGCAAGATCTCCTCCTTCAATCAGACACCATTTTCTTGAGGCATTAGATAAATAGGGAGCTAGAGTAATTATTGAGAACTCATAAACAGCAGCTTTAGCCTAATTGCCAGGACTCCTTTGTAATTTTATGGGGGTTTATTGCCTCCCATGGATACACAAGTATTGATGGAGCTCATAGAGTCGTGTGCTGATGCGATAAGAGCAGCCGCCAGTGGAAAACCAAAATGCAATTAGGTGACCCAATATCCTGCTGAACATTTGGGATTAGGGAACAATGAAGGAAAGAAAGAAAGAAGGAAAAATAAAGCCCAGAAGAAATCACAATATTTGGGTCTGTCATGGTTTAAGCCCAGTCAGTAACTCAGAACCACACAGCCGGTCACTCACTCCCCTCCTTCCTCCCCCTGCTCCCAGAGGGATGGGGAGGAGAATCAAAGGAACGTAGCTCCCACAGGTTGAGATAAGAGCAGCCCAGTAACTAAGGTAGAACACAGATCACTGCTGCTGCCACCAATGATAGTAATGGTAAGGGAAATAACAAGGGGAGAGAACACAACCACTCAGCACCCACTGACTGATACCCAGCCCGATCTGAGTAGTGATCTGGGCCTTCCAGGTAACTACCCCCAGTTTATACAGTGGATATGATGTTTTGTGGTATGGAATACCTCTTTGGTCAGTTTGGGTCAGGTGTCCTGTCCCTGCTTCCTCCCAGCTTCCCCTCCTCCCTTGGCAGAGTGTGAGACTCAGAAAGTCCTTGGTCAAAGTAAACATTACTGTGCAGCAACTAAAAGCATTGGTGTTATTAGTGCTGTTCCCAGGCTGAAAGTGGAAGTCACAGGACTGCACCAGCTACTAGGAAGGAGAATAAAAAAAATGTTTGGTATGAAGACATTGACAATCAGACTTGATATTTTAGGTGGCTCTTTGGTTCATAAAATTAGGCACAGAATCCCCTACTTTGTTGATACCTACATTGTTAAAGGACCTATTTTTAAGTTTTGTGAAAATAATTCTGAGGAGTGTACCAGAATTGGAATTTTTAGAAAAAACAAAACAAAACAAAAAAGCCAACAAAACCAAACCAACCAAACATAAAACCCCAACACAAAAAAACCAAAACACTCCCCCCCCCCCCCCCCCCAAAAAAAAAAAACATCAAGAAGGATCCTGTTTTCTGTGAATCACTGTTTTCTAATGAATGTGTTGAAAGTAATGTGGAAGATGTGAAAATGGAGAGTGTTGTTTTAAAACCAGCCAAATAAAATGTGGACACTTCCCAAGACCAAATGCAAAATGAATTTGTGCCTAAATTATTCAGTAATGCTGTGCACAATTATCCAGCAGTTCCTGGATATAATGTAATGCAGGATTTTGGAAATTTTCTTAGAGAGACTTTAGAGCGTGATGGCTTCAGGGAATGAAGAGTCTCTAAGTTTTGATCGGGAGGCTCTGTCTTGATTTTGCTTGCGTATGAAGATAAATAAATGCATTTCTTCTTCCATCTGTGGTCCAGTGGCTCAGAGTACTGCATGGTCTCCATTGTCACAAATATGAGTGGTAGTTGAGAATTTTCTGTGCTTTACAAAATTGGTCTCTCAGTTGAACTCCTGCCTGCTCAAGAGTAACTTCTAAGATGTGATTACTTCATTTGAATTCAGTAGGACTGGCCACGTGTGCATAATCATGTGGAAATGGAAGCATCTGCCAGATTTTGAGAGTCTTGGTTATTACTAACCAAAGACCTCTTGAGGGTCACTTCTATGAAAATGATACTTCCCTAGGAATTACTAGGGGGAGCATTTTATACTAAACTATCCTCTCTGACTAATACTAGACGATTTGCATGTGTGCTTAGCATTCACATTTGTCTTGAACTTTGGTATTAAGTTACTGATTGTTATTAAATCTTTATTTGGGATAATCAAAACACAGGAAACCAAGTTTTGTCCTGTTATTCAAGGCTTATATTGATGTAATGGAAATCAGAATTGAACCCTACTTCAGAATGACAATTTCCCCCCATACTCTGGCTTCAACAGTACAATAAAAATTACATGTTTTCTCCATTTGTTATTTTATCACGCAAGTCATTCCTTCAAACTCTGCACACTATTGTTGATCTTCGTATTTCTCTTATACAGGTGGAAAAGCAAAGCAGTTCTTCCCTTGTGTGTGTGGTTTGAGGCTTCACTTTCTCTCATACTTACTTTCCTCTACCCTCTATGTCCTGGCCATTCTTTTCTTTCCACTTAGCTTCTGACTGCTGAAGCAAAGAAGCTCTCTCTGCCTCTGGATCCTGCTCTGGAAGATCTGGCCACTCGGAATTAAGGTGTTTAGTGACAGAGGCTTATGCATCAGTGAGGGCATGGGAAAGAGAAGGGAGTTACTTTATAACCTGGGTTTTGTGCCAATACTGTAACAGCACAGAAAAAAAAAAAAAAAAAAAAAAAATTTTTGAATCTGTCCCAAGGAAAAAGTTTGAGTAACCAAAAAAAAAAAAGAAAATGCAGCAGCAGCAGCAGCTTTTTAAGGGCTTTGTTAATGGAAAATAAACCATTCTTTCCAAAGCTTTTTAGCTCAATGGTTGCTGGTAGTTTCCTGTGTTAGATTTTGATTTTTGATGTCTTTCTCTTGAGTCTGTGAAGGCTCTGCTTTCTGAATGCCGTGGATGGGGTCTAACTTTTGGTTTCAGTGATTCAGATTCAGTATGCTGAAAAACAAGGCAGTTTTGCCAACTTGCTGCAGCATATGTAAAGCTGCAAATTGAGATACTAGAAAGATGCAAAACCAGGGGGAATTCAAAATGTTTGGGAAGAGAGTGTGGGGACAAGGTATATATGCTATGAAATAGCATTGTAAGCACTCCCTGGATAATATATCTTCCTTGGGTGTTTTTGCTGACTTACTTTCCCATGCAGTGTCTCATAAACAGTGTTGAGGAGCTTTCCTGTTCCCATTTGTTTTGGAAATGTGTTTTTGCATGTGTCTAGGTATAAGTATGAGCCTTGTTTGAAATAAAATAGAAAGGTTAATGCTTGTGCATTTTGCTGAGTTGGTGTTTCCATGTAGAAGAGGACTTTCCTTTCAGACAATTCAGTAGAACTTGGTCATGAGATGCTAGCAAGATGTGAGGTTGCTATCAGCATTATAAGGGAAAAAAGGTATCCCAAACGATGTCATAAGGCAGAGCCATAGGCAGATGGGTGATATCTTAAGTATTTTACATAGTGGCTTTGGTTAGAAAGTGTGACTTTGGGGAATTACTGACTCGCCTTACAAATAAATTTATCCAAATATTTTAAAAACACAGATGACTTCTTAATTATTTGTGCACACTTAGATGTTCCAGCTGTGGTGATCATGTAGCGTGTGTGGTGATGCTATAAACACATACTGAGTCAAGAATTGAAATTTAAGCAAAAAGCAAGAGAGAAGTTTCCTGAGTAAGTTTCAAAAATGGGACTCTGATGAAATAACCCACCTTTCCAGGAAGAACATCTCTTGAATCTTTGTGATAATTATTTGAAACTCTTCTTTGGGCTCCATGAAGTTGTAGGATAGTTACCATGATGACAGTGTTGTAGCCCTATTTCCATCTGGCTGTGAGTGCAGAATGTTAGTCTATCTTCCTGGCAGGCACAAGCCTGCAAATAATGATACTCTGGTGTACTAGTAAGTGTTAACTCAAGGTTACAACTGCTGCTAGATGTAGTCAGATTGTCCAGTTGGCTGAGTTTGCACCTTCTGATCGCTGTCTCCCCACTTAGTCAAGGGTGAGAGAGCAGCTCTAAAAAAGGTCTTCAGTGGAGACATCCTCCTGATTGCACAGGGAGCCTGAAGGGCCTCCCAGAGCAGACTAGGGCTAGTCTTTGGAGAGCCTGGCCCTCGTGTGGCTTCAGGTGTTCCCCTGACTTGTAGAGGTCCTGCCTGGGTAATGGAGATCTATGTCCTCCTGACAGAGGAGAAGTGCTCTTGATTTAGGATGCCTTGTAAAACTTGCAGAAAAAGCTAAACAGGGAAGGCAGTCATAAAGGTGAGAAGATTATTAAGGAAGCGAAATTGAAGATGTGAAAACTGCAGGCTTCCCTTAATTTCTGGTAGAATGAAAATCTGTGTGGATCTCCTGGATTTACTAACAATGTGTACTATTGTTTCTTCATTTTCCTTTGTCACTCTTCTTTCTAATGAAGCCAAGGAATGTGTATCTGCCCTTACTATGAAATGACTGAGGGAGAGCCCTGGTCTCCATGTTATGGTGTCCACATTTACCTGATCACACTGTGTTGGCAGGAGGCTGTGTTTTATTCGATACCACCTTGCCATGGCTTCTGAACATACCTGAGTCAGTGCTCCTAGGTAGGAAGGGAGGAGAAGTGTACAAGCGAAGTGATGTGAAGATCTAGATGCATTTATTTTTTAAAGGCGTTGTATTGCTAATATGCAGAACCAGAGACTCTAACCATCTCTAATGAAGCACTTGTTTATTAATGAAGTCACTTTGTGTTTTCACCCTGTGGCCTTTTAAGTTTTTGTACTGTTTGAGCGTAATCCCGTTTTTAAGTTACTGGTGATAATGCAGAAACCTTGGCAACTTGCTGAGCAACAGTTGTGGCTTTATGCTGGAGGAGGAGAAGAGGGACACTGAGTTTGATGGGCTAGAATACAGTTGGTTTGTGTATTTATCACTTCAGTCACAGTGTGATGGCTAAGAATGTTGATATTTAAGGTGTGCTCACACATTGGGCAGTTGAGCTTGTGTTCCTAAGCTTGTTCCTAGTATGTCTGCTAACATGTGGAATATGCAGCTGTATTTTGTAAGTCAAGCTGTATTAAGGCCATCCACACTGCGTTTTAGTTGAGTACCGCATCTCAGATGAGGGGCAGCTGGTAACTGATTCTTACGTTGTTCTTCAGTTAGCATTGGGCCCAGACATAATATGAGAAAAAAATGAAAGCCAGTACATATGGATCAGAAGCAAAGGAGTCATACTTGACAGCTGTATGAAATAATTGTAAGAAATGAGAGAGGAAACAAAGATTATCCTCAGATTGTAGTTGGAAAACACTAATAGATATCTAGACTTCAAGGGAAGGCTTACTTCAGTTTTGAGATGAAGGTAGAAAAATGACAGAGCAAAGATGTCAAGGCACCTGGAGAAAGCAACCTCTGCATGAGCATGGGCTAAATGTCAGGAGACATCTTCAAGAATATCTCTTTTTCAGCATCATTTTAATGCAATCGTCTTAATCTTTATGTAGCTGTTAAGTTAGCATAACAAATATCAATACAAGATAAGCAAATTGACTGTTCTGTTTGTGATCAGTTCAGCTTTCTAGACCTTGCACATGGAAAATCTGATTTTTTTTTTTTTGCTTTTAGTCTTTACTCACCTGCATTATTTTTCTGTCATTATATTTCCTTTAGCATGGATACAGCCAAGATGGGCTTTTGCTGTCTATAATTATTACTCAGGCTTCTATAATTATTACTCAGGCTTTGCTGATCTGCTCTGTGTATTATTAATCACTTTCTAATTTTATGTTTTTTTTAACTAAGGATAGCAAATGAGGAAGATCAGATGATAGGGTTCTGTTTTAACTGCCCATGCAAGTTCCCCAGCTGTCTTTGGAAAAAAATAAGTTACAGATAGCTTCAACTTTGTGTGACCTTGCCAGAAGTGGGACTAGGAGCACTCACATGTAGAAGCTGTCAAGAAACAATTAAGTAGCCTTCCTCCTGTTTTTAAGCTGATTTTTGCAATCTATGCAAGACTACAGGAGTGCTCCTAGTGTCTTTCAATGCCAAACCAAAACCAGGCTCAGAGAGTGGCATCATGGCTTGTCTGAGCAGTGGTAACTAGCAAGTGAATGTGCCTGCAGGGCATGGAGATTGTCCTCAGTTGTGTGTGGGGACTGGAGGGAAGGCTTTCTCCTCTGCCACTCTTTCTTAGGGCAAGAAAGGCTTGGCTGCTTCTGAAGGTCAGTAACTTCATGGAAACGCCAGAAATGTTGCACACACCAATTTTTGCATTGGTTAACTCAAGGGCCTTGCCTTCCGTGTTTTGGGGACGTTGGTAGATACTTTGCTCTCTTTACACTGTGTGAAGAACTGCAGCAGAACTTCTGATTCCAAGCAACAGTGCTGTGGCCCAGGTAGGGATTTGAGGCAAATCATGTGGATTGCATTGGGTTCTGATCATGGTGTATGAAACAAGCTAGTTAAGATCCATATACTTTTCTGCGTATGATCCTATCTGAACAGTGGTTGTTATTATATCCCTTGTTCTTTGACTTCAGTAGCCTGTTAGCTTCAAAATACATATGCTTACCTTTGCATGGGGAAATCTGAAAATACTTGGGACTTCAGTACCCTATGTGAGAACCACACACTGAGATTTAGTCAGGGAGTTGAAGGTGCACTAGACAGAAGTATTTGGCTAGATGAAAGGTCTATGGCTGGCACATCAACAGTGGTAACAGATTTGAAATGGTACAACTGTATGCAACACTTAGATTCAGTTTTGAAGGCCCAAAGCATCTAGATAATCCTTCCTCTGTGATGCCATTCATTCTGCAACTGCAAGCTGGGCCTTAGGTGCTCTTGTGTTTTTTATTTTTGTTAGGACTATGTTTTCTTGACTTCTCCCTGTATCACTTCCAGGTAAAAGGAGAGTAATGAGGAATAAGCTGTGCCTCACTGGTTTTTAAAGGTAAAAGATGTGTGACAGTTCACCTTTTTTTTTTTTAATCATTGAAGAATTATAACAGTCATTTTTAGCTGGGAGACTGCAGAATAAGCACCACTAATCTTAAAGCATTATGTATTTTTAATTTGGCATTATAATAAGTTGTGAAGGAAAGAGGAAGAAAAAAAAATGTAAAGTTTAATATGAAGGAATATTTAATTTTATTCAGGAAACATTTTGGCAAAAATCCCCTGGATCTGCACAGAACCTACAGATTTAAGATGTCTTTGCACAGCCAGAGGCTGAGATCATGGCTGTCTAACTACAGTTGGATATTTTCATATCTGCCAAGTTTAGCCTTAAATAAATAAATGAAAAAAGGTCATGTTTCATGATTTGTTCAAAGTCTTGAAATGGTTCTTATTTAATATTCTAGGGGATAGTGACCTCCCTTTGAAGATACTGTCCTCCTGCTAAAAATCATGCATGGAACCAAGAAAGTAGCTGTTTAAATGAAGCTATGAAATATCTGAAGGTAGTTTGTGGAATCCCTTAAAATGACCCTGGCTCAAGAAATATGCCCTACTTACTGCCAGGAGTGCAGTAAAGTCAATCACTGGAAATCTATTAGTTGTGGGCAATTGCAAGCGCGCTACCCAACATTAACCCACAAAAAGGAAAATTAACACAGTTAAGAGTAGTCCTTGCCAGAGAAAGAGGAACAAATAGGAGCAGAAGCTGAGTGGGAAGCTTCTACCAGCAGGAGGGGAGGACTGTAAAGATCATTTGCTCAGACGTGCTTTTTTATTTCTCTCCCCCCTCAGGTATCTTTCTCTCTCATTTTTTTTGTTTTAAAGACACAGATGCAAATATACCTAATAGCCCCTCTCAGATCTGTAATAAGGATCAACTAACCAGGAGGCAGCTTTCAAGGACCACTGTGATCAAGAGTAATGTTTTTACAATGAGGTCATGTCCAAAGGCAGCATCAGCTGATGGTAAGCTTATACTTGAGCACTGAATAAGCACCTTGTCTTGTGTAGTCCCTGCTCCAAAGAGCCCACAATGTAATAAATCTGGCACACATAGGGCTGTATTTTAAAAATTGCTCATTTTATGGTTTGGGGGTTTGGTTTTTGTTTTCTTGAGGTAATTGAACTCTTCCTTCTTTACCTCCCTCTGTTTGCTCATTTCTTCTCTTACTACTCCAGCAAGCCAGTTTTGTGCAAAGTGTTTTTCTTTACCTCACAGTATTACTATCAAGTCCTGTGTAGACAACCACGAGAAGGAAATCAACAGAAGGGAAGCAGCAGATAGGGCAGAGAGTGTTTTCTGGTAGGTTTGCAAAGAGAGCATGAAGGAGGGGCAAGGAAGTTCTGTCTGCTTACTCCTACCTTCTCTTTCATATACAGATTTCTGGCAGTATTTTTCTTCTTCCTCAGAAATGCCCATCTCTGTGATAGTCAGCTGCATCTGTGCTCTGCAATAACATTGCTGTTCAAATGGCAGGATGGAATGGAACACATAGGTGAGAGGAAAGCACCCAAAATCAAACAAATTCAAGCAGGATTTGGCCAGAATGTTTTCCTTTAAGATTTCTAAGCCACAAAGCTTAGAAAAAAATGTCTCGCCTTGTTGTGCTGTGATCATAGTCATGACAAACCATGTAGCGTCTTACGTGGCATTTTGTGACCTTCAAAGCAATGACCTCTGTTTCCAAACATGAACAGACTGCAAGTGTTTGCAGGCTTGTCATGACTCAGCTTGAATGACACCAGTTAGTTTATGCAAATTAAACTGTGAAGTAGGTCATGGTTCATTCTGATACAGTAAGGTGGTCCTTTGCCATTTGAGAGTTACTGTTCTTCACTGAGTTTGATATCCCTTCATCTGTTACCAAAACCAAAGTTTTTTTGTCAGTAATGGTATTAAACATACAGAGATTCTTGTTCAGTCATCCTTTCTTTTCTCTGTTTGAAAACACTTTTATTTAAAACAAACTAAATGTGCTCAGTATTTTATTCTGCTGTGAAATGCCTCTCTCTTACCCCCCAAAAGAAGATAAAAGAAAAGGTCATTCACTCATTTAAACACTTGCTGAGGGAACTGAGACACCTTTTGCTTGCTGTGAGGGGGTATTGTGTTAGGATGGTTGGGATTTTTTGTTTATCTTTTATTGCCCACTAAATCTAATGAAAAGGAAACAAAATCCACCTCCTGTTCATGGAGAGTGATTTACTGGTGTTTCTCTGATTTGGTTTTGGTGGTGTTTGTTGTTTATTTTTTTTTGGTTGGAATGCAGGAGAATTTATAAAAGATAATGTGGTTGGGTAGGTGTTACTGAGAGCATACTACGATGGCTATAGTAGTACAAGTTTATTTCAGAGTTTTCTTTGACAGGTGGAGCTTTTTGGTATTGGTTGCTTGGAACACAAGTTGAATTTCCTTAATAAGTATTTTTATATAGATGTTTTGAGAATGGAAGTCTAGAAAAAGCTTCCAAACAGGGAATGCTGTGACTTCGTTTTACAGCTCCCTTTACTGTATTTTGGTATTTTATGTTGGATTCTTCCCTTTTAGTTTTTTGTTCTAAAATGATCCTCCAAGTTCTCTTGCAGGACACTATCTGTGCTTTCTTCTTCTCCAATTGTTTATATAATTTAGAAAACCTAAATAAGTGCTATGATAATGCATAAGCTAATGATTTTCCTTGACCATTTTCTTCCATCCTCCAGATGTCTCTGGAGTACCAAATGGTACAGAAAGTTCATTTTCAAGTGAGTGCTGGGCTGGACTGTATAAAGTCCATAACTACTTGGATGTCAGTCGGAGGAAAAATCATGTCAGGTCATCATTGGAAACTGCTGGCACAGCTCTGCTTCTCAGTAACTTTTAGCTCTCTTAACCTTTCTCATTTTATTAGAAAATAATAAAAGACATTGAGTAACTCCTTATCTGCCTTATGTCCTTGCATAAAAGGGAATGCCATGCTGGTGCTGTTAGAAGGGCTGCTGAACTGTACTGCTGTGGTACTGAGGGTTACTAGAGATGGAATGTCTGGAGGATGATGTTTGTAAAGCTTCAGAAGTTATTCCCAAAGTCCTACATAAGTTTTAATGTTTGTAATGTTATGCCTACACAATATTAGTACCAGGTTAGCCTTGGGGGGGAGGGGGAGGAGGGTACAGGTGGTGTTTTGGGTTTTTTTTGTTGTTGTTGGTGTGGTTGGTAAATGCAGGTATTCTCTCACAATTTCCTAGTCACTGAAGAGCATAAAGACAGAAATGCAATGTTGAACAAACCCAAATGTCTCTTTATGCTGCCAACACGTTGTATTTTTACCCATCTTTGTTCATTTCGCTCTTCTTTTTCATCCTGGTAAACACTCTTCTCTTTCCTTGTCCTTTTCCTTCTATCCTTCTCTGCTCAAAACTTGCTTTCTTAGAGCATGAATGATCACCCTTCTCAAATCTGGAACTTGGTGAGGACCGGGGTTTGGGACTGAAGAAGAAACAGCGATGAGTTTTGGTGTCATCTCCATTTCATTCTACAGACAGAATTCTGCTATTTCTTATACTGTTTTGTTTTATTTTGGCTTTTGTATTTTAAAACAACTTAAGGAGTTTGTTAGGTAGCAAAATATGAGAAGCACCTACTCCAAAAAAGCTAGCGTGAATTACCCAGGTGGAACAGATGATAGTAAGCGTTCAAAGATGTACTGAAAGAATGGAGGAAATGGTTACAAAAGTGGAGTGATATATATGTATGTGTGTGTGTAGTAATATTAAAAATAATTTGCTATACTTTGTAAGTCTGAAACGTCTCTGTGGAAAAGCTGCTTTTGCCCTTTTTTCTCTTGCCCCAGAATCCTCAGCCTGACTATTGGTATTGGTTAGCTGCAGGCCAGAAATTCTCAACCTGCTAGAAGAGATACTTTTAGCTATAAGAAATATGGAAAGTATTGTTTGTTTGTTTTTTTGTTTGTTTTTTTCTCTTTTACTAGGCTGGTAGAATTCACCACCTTAAGTTGTAAAGAGCTTTACACACACACACACACACACACACACACACCCCCAAATCTAAGTTACTAAACGCAGTACTCTGAATTTGGGCATAGTTAGGAATAGATTTTTATTTCTAGAATTCTGTGCCATGTCAGCAAGGACAACACTGATATGGTACCTGACATTAAAACACATTCTTGCATAAGGAAAATTGTTAGAGGTGTTGCACTAAAATTGTACAATTGGGCTCTGCTTAACTACTCTAGAGCAACAGATTGATGCTGCTTGGGAAAGGGAAATTGGGATAAATATTCATCTGCTGTTCTCACCTTTGCTTGAGCTGATGAGGAGCCTACTATGAATATTCCTGATGTAATGTTTAAGGTGATTGAATTGAACCTGGCATGAGACGTAAACAGTTATTGGAAGAAATCCTTCTTGAATACAGATTCTTTTTTTTAAATGTTTGCTGTATGCATTTTTCTGTAATAAACATTTACAGCATTCAAGTGCCTTCCGTTGTCTTTTCCTAGAAGTTTCACATTTCAGACACTTACATGTGTTGTGAGAGTCCTTTCACCACAGGAGGCAAATTACCCTGATTATTGTGAGTGGGCTTCTTTAGGAGCTGCAGGCAGGCTCTTTCTGTATTTTGACAGTTCTACCTTCCCGTCAGTCTGGGGGTCAGTTACTGTGTGAAAGCCTGGCTTCCAGATTTTCCCAAACTTACTTTTTCTCATCTGAGGGTTTCTTTTTATTTTACTGCCTCCAATAGTGGGTCATTTATCTTATGGTAGCTTGAGCACATGTCTTATGTCAAGGTTACTGACTTCTGCTTCCTGTCTAAGCAGCAGGCAGTTAGTATAAACAACCAACCCCTTACCCTTGGAAAATCCTTTGGACCTCCTTGGGTGGAAGGGGAGGGATTTAAGAGGGGAACGGGATTTTTTATTTTTGAATAAAGCAGACGTTTGGGACAGTTCCAGTCAACAGGAGATGTACCTTCCAGCACTAGGACCTGCTGGAAGAATAGTGTCACTGATTAAAGCACTGAGCAGTGATTGCTTAAAGAGAAGACACTGCCTGTATTAATTTTGTTTTCATATGTATGCAGGGATCAAAGAGGTAGCTTCTGTCAGCTGTTCATGGCAAGACACTACTGGGAAAGAGAAGGCGAGATGCATCTCATCTTAGGTTATTTAGGTGTCCCGAGTTTAGCAGTAGTCTTTCTTACATCCTGAGACCGAAGACAGCCTGAGAAATGTTACATGGTGTTCCCTGGCAGGCTTACTGAACAGCCATGGGCTATGTAGGAGGGTTGGCTTCCATTGTGTTCCAACAAAAAGAAAGCTGGGAGCAAAGTTTTTTGCAAATTTGTAAAAGAGAAATATATTCCCTGCTTTTTGCTGACATTATGGCCAACTTGCCTGCGATTCCTAGGTTGAAGCCAAAGAGCACATTCTCTCAACAGCCTTCACAAGTAACCTCTCCACCTGTAGCAGCCTGCTTCATTGGAGTTCCATTCTGGCCTTTTGTGTTGAGACGTACACAATTGATCAGTGAAAGCTTTTGGGACATTGCTAGTTGTGAAGAGGCAGGACACGAGTTGGGCATCAGCCAGTGTCCAACCATCTTTCATTTCTTGACAACCTTCTATGGTGAACCTCCTCCTGAAGATCTCTTGCCTTTCAGGCTTATGCCTGGTCACAGAGCAGACAGGTTTTTCCATCCTAGAATCTGCTTATGCCACTGCATATGCACCGCCACTCTTGCTATAGGCAGTCAGTTCTAGGGGCTTTACTGAAAGCAAAGCCTGACATGCAGAGCTCTCTTACACTTCTTGAGATTCTTGTGTGCCAAAAGCCTTCCTGTTTTACAGTGATGTCTAAAGGCTCCTTGTTGGTCCTGCTGGAAATATATGGCTCCCAGACTTCTGAATGACAGTTTCTCCAGTGGGCTATTTTTCTCTCACTCACTAATAAAATGACTTAGTTGCGTGCAGAAATCCCCAGCTGTGGGTCTGTTACCGTTCATTTTCCAAAAACAGGATGGGATGACATTCCCAGATGTTCTTGGGACCCTGTAGTCTTTGCTGTAAGTCACAGCCCTGGTAGGTGCCATTATCCCAAGTGCTCTACAAACAAAACTCATTTAAGTGTCTTTGAAGAGTCTGCAGCTCAAAGCAGAAAATCTGATAATAAAGTGAACGTTTAGGTAAAGCTATATTCTGGATATATCTAAGTCTTAAAGTGCATTCCAACATAACTGTTCTGAGAAGAAAACAACAAAATAGCCACTATGAGTTGGTTCCTTTTTTAGGAGTGGATGTGGGTTTGGTCCACTGTGTGAAGCAGAAGTTCTGTGGTGTAATGCTGAATTTGGAGACTTTTCAGTATGTGGGATGCTGAGGTTTATGTTCTAGTTCCATCTTCAGGGAGGAGTTTGCACCAATTCTTTAGGCCTGGCATAAGCTCTCTCGTAGCAGTATCAGCACAAGTGGTACTGAGGGGTCTGTCTGGAGCAAAGGGTAGATGTGAACTCCTGCTCTGCGTCTGGGGAGAGAAGGAGAAGTGGTTTAAAGTGACATTTAACTGGCAGAGGTCTTTCATAAAGTTTAAACACCCCTGTGAGCAATAGCAACCTTCTGCCCTGGCGGAGGGGATATTGTTAACTTTCCCTGAAATGCCAGAAGTGCTTAAGCCTTGCTTTTGGTCCTTCTCCTTGCAAATGCAGCATGCTGCTTTCAACAACGCTTTTGAGATCCTAACAACAAAGCAGTTTGTCTTTATTTCTTCTGTGTTTTGGCTGGCCTGCCTTTTACACACTGAAAGCACAGGCCTTGCATCTCTTCTGTCCCGAGACTGCATTTTGAGGGATTTGGCCCAAACATTAGCATTGTCCCTTCTTCCTCTTTTACCTGTGAACTGAAAGTAGAGTCAGGTGAGGTTTTGAAGCATAGGTCTTTTACTAGATAAAGAAAAAATTCTTTCTTTGTACCCATTTGCCCAAACACTGATGAATCAAAGAATAGTGAAGTGTGAAGTTATTACCCAAGAGAGAAAACAGTGGTGCCCACTGATCTCAGTGGCTAGTTTGTGGTATGCTGTGTGTTGCAAAACACCTCTTGGCCTTGGCTGTGCTGGGTACAACACTGGACTGCTTGAGACCTAACTGCTGGAAAAAGCAATATAGATCCTCCTTCTGTGGGGCATATAGCAGTGTGAAAGGAGAAGAGATGGGGTGGAAAACAAATCTGTGTTAGGTAGGGAGAAGCAAAAGCAATGGTGTATTTGTGAGGAGGGTATTGCCAGTAAGGCAGACTGGGCATCTGGGGCTGAGATGGGGCATATTTGGCTTGAGTTGGGAGATCAAACAGTGACAGCTGCTTCCCATGTTTTGCTAATGCAGGAGAAGGTATGAAGGATGTCTGTGTTTGTGTGGGAGAGCAACAGAACTTGGAGGACTGATTACGTGCAAGAGGCTTAATATGTGAGCGCAGTGTTTGTGTGCAAGCATGCAAAGGCAGGAGCGTTTGTGTTAAAGGACGTGTGTATGAGAGAGCTTGTCTAGCTGGTGTATGCTAATATACAAGGGAGGTTCTCAGGTCGATGTTGTAGTAAGAGAGAACCTGAATATATTTGCGTAGGCTGGGAAGTTTTGCTGTGATTTTCATAATTTTTTTGTTAAAGCTGATGTAACTTGCCTCACTGTAAAGCTATAAAGGGTACAAAAGATGTATTTCCCAATTGAAATGTTTTTTCCTGCAAATATTATAAGTTCTGGAAACCTCATTATTTTTAATAAAGCATTCTGTCATAGGACATAAAAGTTTTTCGTCTGATATTTTGAACTACGATGAAGCCAAGTTTTGCAGTACATACATGAGTCATAGCACATAGAAGGCACTTAATATGTGGACCATTACAGCATACTTTAGATCATGTTATGGCCAAAGGCTGTGACTTAATTTACTCAAAAAGTATTGTAATCACATTGAACTGCACTTCCTGAACTTTTACTGGGTTTTATGTGCTGTGGGTTTTTTGGTTGGTTTATTGCTTTTTGCTTGGTTGTTTTTTGGGTTTTTTTGACATTTATTTTATTTACTCTTTTTTTTTCACATTAAGAAAGCAGTTACATCTGTGCATTTATTGGACATGATGGACAAGAATCTGATATTGCTGACAATATGTCAAGAAATGTTGGTTCTATCCATAATTTTCTAGTCATGTTATAAAGTATAGGTGTATGGCTTCAAAATTATTGTGGAGAAAGATCAGGATTGTACCAAAGCTTAGGACTGCCTCACGGCTGTGGTGCTCAGCCAGAATACATTAGAAGAGAAAACCAAAATATACCAAATTTGGACAAAATCAGTTTCACGTTGTTCTATTTTCTGTATTCTGTCTTGTGTGTTTTATCCTCCTTTTCAGACCTGCTGTGTTCTTTCTCCTCATTCATGGTCAACGCATTGAACTCATTCTGGGAAACCTTCTACACAGTCATAAAATCACAGAATCATAGAATAGTTAGGGTTGGAAAGGACCTTACGATCATCTAGTTCCAACC
>JBAFWW010032835.1:7047-18024 GCA_036873685.1 Agapornis canus | reverse complement strand
TTCTCTTCTCCAGGCTGAACAGCCCCAACTTTCTCAGCCTGTCTTCTTACGGGAGATTCAGTCCTGCTGTTGGAATGTGATACAAGCATTTGTTTTGAGAACATGTATATGAGTTTAGAATTTTCACAACTAGACTCTGGTGCTACAGCATATATTTAAGTGTTCATATTTGTGTGCAGAATCCCTGTGTAGTCCTTTATTTAAGTTCCTTCTGTGTGTTGATTTACATTAAAGAACTACACTGTGTTTTACAGTGGTGACTTCTTTTTTCTGCTCATCTTATTCCTGTAAATTCATAGAGAATAGCAAGACATATATAGCTTTGGTTGCATCTGCAGTGTACTGGTCCAAATTGCTGAGGAGGGTCTAAGGGAAGATGAGCAGGTGTCTGTGAAGATGAAACGTTCCCTTTGTTTCTTCCTCTGCCAGTCTCTTTAGCATGTGCAGAAATTCAGAACTGAGTTGGTGTTCAGTTTGGAGCCAAAGTGAAGGACAGCTTGAGTGCATTATATCCTTTCTGTGGATTAATGACACCTGTTACTAGCTATGAGGAAATCTGCAAACTGTTTGAAAGTCTCTTTTGAAAATGTGAAATCACTTGAACGTCTTCATTTACAATGTTTTGTGCAACTCCTGTAGGAATAAAACCTAAGACATTTGTGTTCTTTTACAGTGAAAACACCTATGATGATACCTGTGCTCAGAGCTAATGCCCTTGGAGAAAAAGATTGCATCTTGTTTGGAGCTATATGAGTGTTTAATCAGTTAGCTGTTGCTATCACTGTAGGCCAGCAAAGTCTTTGCCTCATCTGCCCTCTGTCAAGTGGGACTGATGCTGCCAGCTAGCTCTAGAGTTGACTCAGCTGGGTAGGACTGATGGGAGAGGTAAAGAGGATTGAGAAAAACAGTGCCCTAATCTCTGTGTTCCCTTAGGAATAGAGGTTGAGTATGGGCCTCTCCCCTTCCAAGGGCAAGACTTCTAAACTCATTAGCTTGAATTGGTTTTGAGGGCATTTGCTTTTTCAAAAACAAAAGGGAATATTGTAGCGCTATCACATCTAACATTATTTAAAAGGGTTAAGATTAAAACAGTACTCTGTTCCCAGGAGCTTTGCATACATAGAACTTGGGGGCGTATCTTTTCTTTTTTTTCTGTATTTGCCTACCTTCTTAATATGCATATTTCCAATACAAAAGAGAGTGCATGCAGGTGTTCTGGGCTTAGAACAATAATTAAAGTATGTTATTACATAGTTAGTTAAATTCCCTCTTGACTTCAAGTTGAAATTATAATGATGCTTGGCTTGAAGTGCCCAGAGGACACTAATATCTGTGACACATAGAGTGTGGAGGGGAGGGCAAGAGCAGTATTAATTACCAGTTCATCTTTGAATTCTAAATATTAGCATAAAACGAGTCTTGTACTAAATCTTAATGGGCCTTCATGGTTGTTACATATACTTCAAAAGCAACAATCTAGCTACACTTTCATTAATGCAGCAAGAAAGTATGTGTATAATGGGCTTAATTTATCTTGGATTTCTTCCAAGTCTTAGGAAAATAGTAGGACATGGATGCTTGGTTAATATCGGGTTTGTCTGAAACAGTTCAAAGGTGGTAGCCAGGCTGAAAGCTTCTGCTTAAATCTAATAAAGTGATGTCAAGCTAGTACCCAACTAACTGTCTGGTGGTGTACACATGTTGTTCTAAAAAGCTTTTTTTTTTTAACTCTGTTTTCTAATTTCATCAATACTTTCTTCTGTTCTTTGGATTAACTAAGTGGATTTCTGGAAGCTCCAGTTGTGGAGAGGACTATCTGAATAGTTGTGAAATCATGAAAGTATCCTAAGAGGTAAATAGCTTATTTTTTTCTATGCAATGATCAGGCAAAATGGCTACTGAAGCTTGTCCTGTGACCCCCCATCTGAATCAGTGGGGCTTTTGGTATTTTTTTTTGTTGTCCACTAGAATTGGATGTTAGCAGAGGAGCATCTGCCGGAGTTGCTGTTCTTTTGTGTATAGCTTCCAATTTCATCTCAATTTCTAGTTTAAATTAAAAACGCATTGTGTTCTTCTTGAATAACGGGAGGGTATGCTGCTGTTAAGATTCCATCAGGCTTACAGAGCTGATACTGATGCAGGTGTGATTAATTTTCCTGCCTACTGCTTCTGCTTTAGAACTGTCAAAAGAGAAACAAAACCTGGGGAGATTACTCTAGGCTCTTATGTTTGAGAGACAGGTACAACACAAACTGTGGCATTTACTCAGGTAAATGAGTAAGACATCTCTTCTTCGTATGCTATGGTTGTAGTATACCTTACCAAATTCTATTGCTTTAGTAGCAGTTATGTTTAAAATAGTTTTGTTTTGGTAACTGGCTGGGTTTTCTACTATGTAATTTCTTCTAAGGTATAGAAGGAAAGCTTGCTGATGCTATTTTATATCCTAGCTTGCTTTTGAGAAAAACTCATTGGAACAGGCACAATAACACCTATATCAAAGGATATTTAAAGATCAGTTAGCTTCTAATCAGATTGCTTAAAAGTTTCAAGTACATAGAAGTGTTAGGTAAATTAACTAGCAGAGAGGAGCTGTGGCAGTAGGAAGGATAACTAATGTTGCTTCTGAGTACTGGTATTTGGTGGTTGTGTTAGTCTTTCATGTTCTGTGCTCATCATTAACTCTGATTAGCTGTTTGAAACAAAGCTAAGTGATGAGCAGAGTGGTTTAAGTCTCTTTCCAGGTAGCTGTTACTTTGTGTACATATCATCCTTCTCAGTAGTGTTAGTTATTCTTCCACTGTGGTCATGATGAGCTAAGCATTGCTGTGCTCAGGCAGATATGGAAGAGCTGGCAATTTGGAGAAGCTGTCCCTTTTGAGGCCTGTTTTCCACATTCCTAAAGCTTTTTGGGGGGGATGCTAGGCCTTTGTCCAACAGATATAAGAATTTCCTCCAAGAGGCACGTAAAATCTGCCATGCTCTTTGCAGATTAGGATGTGCATGGAAGGATGGATTTCCTTTATGTAGAATAAAACCAGCTTTACTAAGTTATTGAGTGGTACTGAGTTTCTGCAAGTCTTTTCTAATGACTCTAGAGACCTGAAAGAGAAGGTCTTCTGTAGGTCATGAGCAAAAGGCATTTTTTGTCCTACTGAACAGTGTGCAAAAGTTCAAATCAGAGAAGTTTACCTAAAATAGGTTTACCTCAGTAGCTATGACTCTAGAAGGCCTGTGACCTCTTTATTCCTGCTTCCTAATCCTTATTCATTTTGGTTCAAAATTTGGTTTCCTGAGGTCACTGAGGATTCTGATCTCAACTCAAATCCTGAATCTGTGTTGTCTGAAGCCTGGGCTGAGCCTGTAGCACCGGCAGGTACTTGGCTATTGCAGCAGATGGAAAGGGGCCAAGTGGGTATACCTTGTTGGGTGTACTTCAGGTATCTGTGCAGTGTATTTAGGAGCACTTTTTAGAAATCTAGGCCGTTAATATGGCTTGCTCTGAAGAGACTGGATCTTCCTGTAGTTTGTCTGGTATCTTGAGTGAAGACAAGGATTCTTTACAACATTTGAAGGCAGGTTTGACTGGTAGCAGTGTTGCATTTGAGGTAGTTCAGTCAAGTTGGGGATGATTCTGCAGTAAATCTGTGACTTCTGTCACTTTATATTCCTTTCCAGCTTCAGAGTTCTAACATTTCTTTCTTGTTAGCTGGTATTTACAGACTGTCACAGATGCTTTTGACTTCACAGCTTTTTTTGCCAGTCATACTAACCTGATCTTCACCCTTTCTATTCTATTCTTTCCCCAATTCCCTCTGGAGAATGTAAGTGGTGTTTTGAAAGCTGTTGGTTTGCTGTTTGATTTCAGTTTTTTCTTTCCCTTTTAGACAGGCTGGCTCCTGAGTGACTGAGAGGTCCAGCTTTTAGTGAGGGAGCTATTTCTTGCTTGCTCTACAGATAGTGTCTGTCTAGAACTGTGATACTTGGCTCAGCAATGTAGTACAGAATCAATTTCTTAGTGGAGGAGGAGTAACTAGGGCTAGCACCAGCCTTTACCCATGTTAAATGGAAAACACAGTAGGTTTTGACTACTGTGAAGAAGATAGTTGAAATTTGGAGATGAATTGCCTAGTTATTTCAGTTGCCTTTCTTTGTAAACCTCAGTTTTGTTCCCCCCAAGACACATACTGGTTTTCTTACAGTAAAACCAGGATTTTTATCACAAATGTACTGACAGATTTTGGTGTTGAAAAAATGCTATTAAGTTAGTAAGCTTAGTATTTCACTTGGCACTTATCAATCTTCAGCTAGTTAATAAATGGTAAATGCTTGCTGTATTTGTGCATTTGTCTTGTCTTGGATGACAGTATGTTCTGCTTTGTGTCAACTGACGTAATCACTCATAAAAGGCAGCCTGGATTACCTTTTCCTCAGGGGAACTTTCAGAAGCTTATAGTCCTCTATCCCTTTATTCCAGATACTAAGATCTCCCTGTTAATAGCTTTAGCTCAGCTTGTCTTTTTTTGAATAGCATTTGTTGCATCTGCTGCAACAGGTACTTGGCTTGCTATGCATCTATCACATAACATGGTTTGATTTATTTTAGTTTTGCAATTATTTTATGTGACATCAGCATTGCAGAAAGGAGAGCCTTGATTGGATTTTTCATTATGACTTCTGCCACAGCTTTCAAAGAGTTCTGAGTCCATAATTACAAATCTCATTTAGAACTCTGTTTTGCTTCTCCTGGCTTTCCTTTTTCCTGTAAAGTTTCTTGGTCATAATTTTGATTACCCTGGGATAGATACTAATGTCTCAGGCAGGTGTGCAGGATTCCACAGTGTAACTTGGTGGTTTGGGTTTTTTACTACTCTTGTTTTAATGTCAGGAAAAAGTGGAATAATTGTTTCAGAACAGCACCCGTGCTGAAAGCAGACTTCAGGGAACATAATATTCATGGAAGACTAAAGGGCAAGACTATGGAAAATTTCTTCTCTCCCAAGCTTTGTTTCAACCTGGGAATTTCATGAACTAATTTTGATTGGTTTCTCTGAAGTATTTTTGCCCCTGTTTGCCCTTGGATCCAAAAAGCTACTAAACCCACTTCAGCCTTAGGCAACCTGTGTAACACTCTGCCAAGCTTTGTATGAACTGCTGTCTTCTCTTATTTCTGTTCTTTTGACCATGGCTCCTGTTGGCTTAGTTTGATGCCCTTCAGTTCTTGTCAAGAACAAGAAAACAGATGTTCTATTTCTAACCATCCCTAATAGCCTTTTGTAGCATTGTAGGCTTCTATCACATACTTCTGCTGTCTGTCTTTCAGGCTGTGGGTTTTTTGACCAACTTTTTCATTCCTTCCATGGAGGTGATTTGATTCTTTGTTCCTTGTTGCTTTTCTCTTAACCTTTGATTTCTAACATCCCCCCTCTTGGGTAATATTATTCTTACCATCTGTTGGGAGAGTGAGGAGAACCACACTGCTTCACTCCATCTTCAGTTACACAGAATCACACAGTGGCGTAACACTGAACATAGTCTCCCTTGATTCTCTAGTCTCCTGTTCTATCCAGGGTGCACTTTTCAAATGATATCTGAATATTGAGTAGTCAAGGCATGGATGAGAGTAGGAAGATCTCATACTGGGATCTGATCAAAGAACTTGTGTTGAGCCTTTGGCTTTCATGGATTGGAGGAGTATCTGTTTATGGAATTGACAGCTCACGATATATTTTTTTGAAGCTTTGCTCATCAGTACGAATTTGCACAGAAGAACGAAGTCACAGGCATTAACACAGGGTTCTGTGGGGCTCTCTGAAAAGCATTCTGCATTCAGCAAGGTCAGAAGTTCAAATCACAGGATTTGAAATATTGTACTGTTGTTCTGACAATTGGTACCTAGAATTCTTTAAAAGATACCAATTGTTTCTGTGTTTCCATGGTAAGATGAAACCGTGTATGTTATTCTAAGAACTAGTTTAAAGGCCTCCTAGAATGCCACTTTTCTAGTCACTAGAATAAAATTGTAGTTACTGATCATGCAGCTAAGGAGGTCCCTAGAGATGACAGAAACAGAAGGCATTTGCAGTAAAATAGATGTCTCAACAAAACTGGTAAATGTGGCAGCTGATGGCATGGATTGGTATTAAACATAATATTTTTCTTGTTTCATAGCAGAGGCAAGTTGTGACTGCAGCCATTGTACCTGAGTAGCTAAGTTTTCGTTGGTGGCTGTTTAGTTTTGAAAGTGTAAGGAAAATAAATGTTTTGGAAGTCAATCCTATGCTGTTTGCTCAAATTGGAGTGACCACAGTTGACAGTTTGGACTTCAGAGTTGAAATTTAATCTCCTCGAGTGCAACAGAAATGTGTGTGTGCTGGGGTCGGGGAAGGGGGGATGGAGTGGGGTGGAGATGAATAGCAGATAGAAGCAATTCCTGCCTCTGCTTTTTATAGCTATTTCATAGGACTAGCAGTGCTGCTATGTGTGTAATGGCAAGAGGCCCTGCTTTAGAATAGGGATGGGCTCTTCAAGAACCTGTACTGTCCTAAGAGCTGAGAGTAGCTAGCAGAACAGCTTTTCTTCAGATGAACTCCAGGTGTGACTGCTGTCTGGTCCTATTTCCTTAAGTTCTTCTAGGAAAGAAGCTACTGACTTGCTTCTGGCACTGTGAAAATTTAGTGAGGTGTGTGCTTCCTATTTACTGAGGGATATGGTGCTCTGTCTGCAGCACCTGTCTGACAGAGGGTACTGCAAAGGGTCAGACCCAATACTTAGATACTGGGAACAAATACTGTGTTTCTAAGCCTTGTCACAAGGTTGAACTGGCTGAGATTTGCTTTGGGTTTTTGTCTAGGATGCTAGCATATGAGAAGCTTCTGGAGTCTTTCTTCCTGTGGTTTAGCTTCTCTTGTAGATGGATCTCAGAAGGCTTTCTCTTTGCTTTGTGTGTGGTCTGAGGTGACTGTATTAATGTGCTCCCTTAAGGAGCTTTAGTCCAGCCATGGCATTTTGGCTTTCTGTGATCTACCTGAAAATGGATCATTGTTTCTAGAGGCATTAGCTAAAGCTAGTATGTGACTTCAGATTATTTTTATAATGCTACAGGTAACATATTCCCTGTCCTGTGGTATGTCATAGACCCCCTCATATTGGGAAACTCCTGCTGCAGTCTGCCATTGCAGAAGGATCAGAGTGTCTTCAAGCCTTCACTTGAAGATCTTTCTACAGATATATAGTCTGTTAAGGTATAGATCACCTTGGAGAGAAGCATGCTATGATCCTGTTTCACAAAGCAGTAGGCACTGCCAATTTGATGTTGACAAACCCCTTTGAGTTCCTCCTTGAATCTGTTTCATCTTTTAGATGCATGCAGCTGGTCGATGGTAGGATTCTTCTACCTAGTTGCTGGGTAATTTTCTGTAACTGAGGGTATCTACCTGGGTGTTAATTTTGACTTATTCACCTGTTGTTTTTATTTGTGCTCCTTTTGCAATGAAATGAGTCTTAATAGTCTAGACATCTAGGTTTCCCCCTGCCACCCCCATATGTACGCACACGTACACACCCCTCCAGTTTTGACTTAACTTAGTTTGGGGGAGGAGTGGAATGAAGTGTTCACATTCATGTAGGTGGAGCTTGTTGGCTGTTAACCATGGCAAAAAGTAGCCCCCTCTCCTCCTGGTTTTGTAGCCTTCCTAAAGATTATCAGGTGGAGCTAATTTATGAGGAGTCACCCTCGCACAACAGTAGGGCTCCAAGGTTTGTAATCATCATCCTGCTTTTGTGATGGGGCCAAGAGGAGTATAACTGCAGTAATTACTCTCAAATAGAAAGCTTCAACTTGCTCAACTGCTTTCTGCTGCTGCTGTTTGCAGTACTCTGTCCTGGCCTTCCACAGCACTCCTAACGTAAACGGGGCTGTTTAGCCATGTTTTCTAAAGGGAAGGCTTTTGTTTAGGACTTGCTATGCTGGTGGTGCTTACTTCTCAAATGAAAAATGAGGGTTTAGAGGATAGGCATCTTTATGATTTGGTGTGGTGGAATGGCCTCTGAGTTCAGCAGACAAGTTCTTGCATGTGAATGTGGCCCTCAGGTTTCAAAAAACAGCCCTCCCTCCTCCACTCCCCCTAAATGGGGAACGTTTATTCCTTCAGTAAAAGTCTCCATTATGGTTTTATAACATCTGCTTCTAAAAGACTGACCTGCAGGCTTGTTCCATCTGTCTGCTATTAAAGCATCTCTGTGTTGATGATGAGTCCTGGACCTTCTTAGAATCTTTCTTTATTTCTTCTGTACTCTGTTTGCACCTCAGAGTTAGTCATGAGGAAGTTGTAAGAACTTGCTGCAGTGCTCCTGGGGAAGGAAGTGGAATATGCTTGCCTTGAAGTCAGCTTTTTCCATGGGAAGCATGCTGCCTGGGGGAGGGGGCGAAGTGCTGAAAAAAGGTGGGGGGGAATCCCCCAGACCTGTGTTTGTCTCACAAGGAAACCAAGTATGAGAGTTGACTGTGCTGATCAAGACTCAATGGACTTGGTTGCAAGGAATATTGTTGATTACTTATTCCAGAAGTTACAAAAAATCTAGACTAATAATAAGAATAGTGACACACTGCTGGTTTTTGACCTATAGGAGTGTTCAAAACCACATGTTGCCTATCCTTGATTGAGGCTTGAAAGGAAATGGTATTGACTGGTGATGAAACCCTGTGTTTACTGTGTGGCTGTGGAACAGGAAGAGAAGGTGGGCTCTGGGTTTGTTTAGGAGCCACGCTTTTTATTTCATAGAATAAAATCATAGAATAGTTATGGTTGGAAAGGACCTGAAGATCATCCAGTTCCAACCCCCTGCCATGGGCAGGGACGCCTCACACTAAACCATATCACCCAAGGCTGTTCAGCCCTTGCTCACTGGTATCCCAAACCAATATCTTTTCAGATGTGGTTTGGGGTCTCTCTGGCTGTCTGACTTTGCCTGGAGGCAAGCACGTGTCTCCATTGCACTCAGGCACTCACAGTCACTAGTCATTTTAGAAAGCCTTTAGGCTAAATTCCCATTGCTGTCTGGGGAAGCAGTGACTGCCTGCTTTTTGGCACAGAAAGGGAGTATTCTCTCCTAGTTTGCTGGTCCCACAGTGGCCATGCTACTTGGCTATGGGATGGCTTGTTTCCTGTTATTGGGAAAACATTCTGGGCCTGAAGTGGTGTTTTCCCAGCCGACAATAGCAACGGTAACTCTGGCAGGCAGCAGTGTTTGATGTGCATAGGCTCCAAGGAAGGCAGAGAGATGCTGCTCAAGGGGTGAGGGTAGCACTTTGCAAGTGCAGGGTGCACAGGAGGGAAGGGGAAATGGAAAGGTCTGATGGGGGATTTGAAATAATGGGAGAAACATGGTCTGGAAAGGGAAAGAAAGGTCAGTTTGGCAATGGGGGAAGTGATGCTGGTTACTGGCAGTCTAGGGAGCAAGATGAAGCTGTAAGTTGTTCAAACCATATGAGTTGGTGCAAAGATGAAGCCTCCAGTGCCATGAAGTCTTTGTGGCAGACTTAAGTGCTAAAGGCTCAGCAGCCACTAGGAGAAAAGTAAGCATTGGTCATGAGCACGTCTGCATGACTGGTGATGCCGTGCTGGGCTCCTGCAAAGGAATGAACGGGGAATGCCTCAAGGATCTCCCCATTCCTTCTCTTCCCTGCGGAAGTCATGATCAGGTTCAGCAAACTCACTGCCTCTGTCCCCCAGAGAGTGGGAGAGAGAGATTCGATAGCAGTCACTAATGGGATGATGAGCCTTGAGCTCACACAGAAACCCTCACACCTTGCGCTGGTGGCTCCTGTGCTGCTGGAGGTACCAGGCAAACTGTTAATGTTAGTGTTGCTCCTTGCTGTGCCTGGAAAGGCTGAGGCAGGTGCTACCAAGGGACATGGCAGAAGCCAGGAGCAGGGTTGATTTATGAGCTGGAGTTTCTCCCTTTTGGCTTAGTCGCCCATTGTTTCCATGTGTGTTCAAGTGCTGAGGATTGCAGTGTTTGGGAAGAAAACTACTGCAGTGGCTCTGCTGGGCTGTGAGTTTGTAACTTGCTGGCTCTTCTTTGCCAAAGCATGTTGGTTTTGCTGAATGATGACTTGCTTTGTGTTAATGCAGAACAAGACCATGGTCACAATGGAGGTGCTGCCATCAGGTCACTGTGTCCTTGGAGAACCTGATAGTGTTATAGGGCAAAGGGATGAGGGGTGCTGTGTTGCCGGTGTGCAGACAGCTCCCTAGTGACACCAGGAAGCAGCAGACCCTGTACTAAGCCTGACCATTTCAAATCAAAGCAAGAGCACAGGGGGCCCGTGGTGGGGTCCTTCCTCCATCCAGTGGGATGAGGGCTGACAGGGCTGGACTGGTGTGGTAGGTTGTCCTACAGCATAGGGCTGAGCCAGATTCCTCTGTTATGTCTTGTTGGTGGGGATTAGCTTTGCTAAAGGCTCAGCCAGGTGGAATAATGGGCAACTGAACACCAAGCTGCCTCCTGTGACAACCTGGGGCTCTAGAAAGGTAACACACTTCCTGCAGCTGTGCTACCCCTGGCAGTCCCATTACAGGGACCTTTCCTTTCCCCTGGGCACTTCTCAATGTTTCTACCTTGCATGGACACAGGGAAATATCATAGAATCAGGGAATGATTTGGGTGTGAAAGGACCTTAAAGCTCATCTACTTCCAACCCCCATGGGGGAAACCTGTCCCTGTCATCTGAGGCAGGAGGATGGTCCTGTATGAAGACAGGGTAAGAAAGTTCAGCTGGGAGAAGAGAAGGCTGCATGATGACCTCATAGGAGCATTCCAGTATCTGAAGGGGGCCTATAGGGATGCTGGGGAAGAACTCTTCACTAGGGACTGTAGTGACAGCACAAGGGGTAATGGGTTCAAACTGAAACGGGAATTTCAGGTTAGATATAAGGAAGAAATTCTTTCCTGTTAGGGTGGTGAGGCACTGGA
>JBAFWW010032830.1:1745-13427 GCA_036873685.1 Agapornis canus | reverse complement strand
TTGTCCTGTCACTACAGTCCCTAATGAAGAGTCCCTCCCCAGCATCCCTATAGGACCCCTTCAGGTATGGAAGGCTGATACATCTCCAAGAGCATATTGGTTTTAAGCAATATTTTAAAAAATATAGCTAGAATTCACATGTGTATTTAAGTTTTTAAATTGAGCTGAGATATTAAAGGCAGTAAAAAAAACTTGCAAAAGAAATATATCAGAAAGTTAGAGGGTCAGCTTCTACGTGTCCTTCAGCTGGTGAGCTAGTAACCCGCCAAAGTAGCTTATAATAACCATAATTTTTTGGTAAAATAATATCTATTTTATAAATAATACGACTACTTTATTATGGTCTTCACAGGTGTGATTATAGTTACAATATCATAGTCAGCAGAATGCATTACAACTGCACAACCCATGCACATAGCAACAATATATTCATCCTGAAATCTGGTGACTCTGAATCTTATTGGCATGAATATTATTCCATAAAAAATTAAAAATACAAATAAGTCTGTATAAAAATATAAACTGAAAAACATCTGCTTTTTCACAAAGGAATCCAATGGAAGACATTCCTTAAAATGTCACTTTTTTTTTTTTAAATGTGTATTTATTTACAGATTTACATGTATTTATGTTCGGGATGTCTGTTCTCAGACTTAATTGGATCAATATGCTTGTGAATGTGTATTTTTTTTTTTTCATAAGCTTGTGTGGGCTACTAATCTCTGAAGCCCTAATAAAAAGAACTATGTGGCAATTAGCTCTAACCCACTCATATATATAAGCACTATTACATACTGGGAGCAAATTATCAGGGCAAATCTTTAGAGTTATAATAACAAGAACTGGAATATGTTGAATATCTGGTTACCATAACATGCATTCTACATACCTTAGGAAATTAAAGGAAACATTATCCAAAGAAAAATAATCACTGTTTATTTCTATTACAATACCTCCATTTTAAAATATTTTCTCATTTTGTAACATAAGACATTTTAAAATCAAGCTGTGAAATAAGAAATACTAAGTGGCAAATGCCTCAACTTTATTTTCAGGGACTTGAAAAACAAGTCACTTGCAATGTTTCTCTTGTTGAATTTTGTGGAAAAGACTAACTTTCAATTAGTATTTTGAAAGAGAAAAAAGAGGCAGGTACTGAAGCCAGCCTAAAAGAAGCTGGTGCAATAAAATGATGTCTGCTCACAAAAATCTTCAGACCCTCAGCACTGCTCATATGAAGAGGCTGTTGTGGTTTTGCATTATCTTCGGAGGGTCTGCTACTTGTCATGAGAACAAAAACCAGGAGATTTCCTCCCCATCTGTTATGTGAACCCTCACACAGGTAGGAGAGTCTATGGTGGGAGGACCTATGGCCAGGCCACTTTGGGGCTTGGCCACACCACCTCTGGCTTCTATCCTGGCTTTCCTCTCATTGGACAAGCCCACAGTCAGCCTGAACTACAGAGATCACTAGCAGCATAAAACCAAGAGTGGACTGAGACATCTTAGGCTCTAGGAAGAACATCAAGGGAATAATTCTCAGGGCATTTAGGAGTGATCCAGAGGAAAGGAAGGGCCTACATGTAAGCATGAGAAATTATTCATCAGCAAAGTAATCACCTACAGGAGTCTCAGGGTTAATCAGTTAATACTCTATGTAAATCACACATGAACCTGTCACCTGTTTACTGGAAGTGTGGTCTTCTGATACTGGATACTGGATTATTTCAGCATTCTTGCAAGCCTCATGACTCCATAAGGACACTGCAGTGCGGTACAGTCTCAAACCATGCCTGAGCACAGAAGCACTGCAGAATCATTAAGCAATGTACCTTTCAGCATCTTCATCTCACAAATATTCCAGCCCACAGCCTTCTTGAAGCCTATACCCAGATCTGCTCAATCATTAAGGCTCTGCTGACAGTGGTGTGTATTAAAATGCTAAATTTTAATACAACCAGCTTGTGCAGGTACTGAAAAGTCAGTATCTTCTAAAATACACTTCAACACCCCCCAACCCCAAATTAACATTATCACAGCTTAAATACTTATTTACCGCATTTTGAATTAAAGCAGTGTTTGTATTAAGCCATTTACTTTATTCCTACTCATAAACTGTTTCCTATGTATTTGAATCTTACATTATTTTGAATTACCCTGAAAATGGGAAATAATTTTCTTAGTGAAGAGCCTTGATATGACAGAATTGAATTCTCCAGCTAGACAGACAAAGCATGATAATTTTCTTTGCATATGGACTTGTCACCAACTCCAAATCTTCTTTAGAAACTACATTAGTAAGGTGAGGCCACAGGCTATGACTCCACATCTGATTGAAAGTTTGGCCTTTGCTCTCAGAAGAGGGACTTGACTCTTTTGGTGAGGATGACCAGGTCTCAGCTTCCTCCCTGAAGAAATGTATTCACCAGAGGAGTTTGATATTTCTGTTTGTTCTCAATGACTGCTCACCTATGTTAAGGTAAGCATAAGCCTCTCCAAGGCTTGAAACCTAGTTTATTTGGTTCAAGAGAATAACAGCCATCATAAAATAATTACTTTTTTATGTAAAATGCTTTTAATTACATAAATATTTTATAATAATAAACATAAAGGAAGCTAGCCAGAAATCTTTTCCTGGGATTTACAGAATTAGGGTCAAACTTCACCTTTAACTCTGGCCTTTAGTGCATAGACTTCAGTACATAGCCAAGAAACCACACATCTGGCACCTTTGTTCTTACTGCAGTAACCTGTTCCTATTCAGTTAACAAGGCCTGAGTTAACGAATCAGTGATGCTGGATGTCATCCTCAGGGAAGTTTTGACTTTATTGTACTTTGGTTTATATTGATGGCATGGTGATGCAGAACCAAAACAAAAACCTGCCCTAGCTCAAAGGCATGTCTTTCACATGATTCAGCTAATAAAGTCATATGAATAGCAATTTATTACTGAATTTTATGCACACTAAAGTCACCATATATATAGTTCAAGACTGCTCTGATACTTAAGATGTTACAGTATCTTGCAATTCTATGCCAAATAATCTGATCTGGCTGGAAGTGAGTTAGCTTGAGTACCAGAAAGTATGGCCAATTTATCATGCTGGTCTATTAATGTGTCATCTCCTAATCTACCTTTTTTTCTAGGCTAATATATCAGCTAATATAATTTTGATGGAAAGTTATTCTGATCAAATTACCACTGCTTCTATTATCTAAGATAAACTCAGTCATTTATACATAGCAGTACTTGAAAGTGAATATAATATGAAAATTACCATCAATGCAGATGTTCTCCAGTCAATCCTGCACCTTGCACTCAGTATTCAGTTGTTGGTCAGATCAGGCACCAAGACTAGAGACGCCATTACGAAACTGTTATTTCTCACCTCACCTTCCACAGAAGGAATTAAATAGGTTAGTTTACCAGTTTCTTCTCTCATGAGCAGTCCAGAATAGGCCCTAGGTAGAAGACTGAGCTTAGGAAAGCCGATGTGATTTTACATTTATCTTCTTGGTGAAGAGGTTGTTTCCCTAGCATCTTCCTATCATACTGTTTCTTCTTTTTCAGTCCTCTTGCACTACTTGTATTCAGCCAAGGTACTTGTGAAGACAGTGATCTCATTTTTGTTCTCCTCCTGAGACCTGGACTTCAGAGAGTTATGTGCTTTGTCATACACAGCAGGGCTGCTCTTGGTCTCTTGCTGAGTGAACAAGCATGGCTGTCTATAGGCAGTAAGGGAGTGTGCTGTTTCTCTCTCACAGCTGATGTGCTGCTACCGACTGGACTGCTGCCAGTGGAATTACCCTGCTGCCTGGATTCAAACCAGCAAGTGAGCCTGAAGAAAAAGGCCCAGCTGTTATCCTCATGGGGAACAGGAAGGGTTTTAGTCCATGGGACTGAGCCTTTACTCCCTGTTCTCATGAAGAATCCCTTATGTGTTTTCACAACAGAATACAGAGTAGGACAATACAATTAATACAAGCAGATTTCTAGATAGTTATCCCAAATAAAATATACTTTATTACAATTCCCCTCTTGTTTTCTTGATGGCTTTGTAAGGCCAAAGCTGAAAGATGCCATGGTTTTAGAAGGAAAGAAAAAGCATCAGGATGTTACACTGGCTCAGTGTAAAAGCAAACAGCGCACAAAACTCCTTAAAGAACTGCTACTGTAGCAGCTCCAAATCCATTGAAATCACTGCTTCCTGCACTAGTCTTTCCTAGCTAAAGACATTTAAGGCTCTTGTCCATTCTTTCCACTCATCAAGATCTCACAAAACATTAGTAGAACCACTGAATTAGGATAGATGATTATCCATGTTTTGTCCCTATATTTGTTTTAACATCTCTCCACAATTTTCAGTCTTCATTACAGTCAATAAATGGACAATTAAAAAGAAATGTTCAAATTTCCTCAATAAAATTAATTGAAAAAGGAAAATATCTATGATACAAGAATCACAGTCTGAGGCTGAACAAATATGGTTATTAAACAAGTCAGCCTAGTCAGGTTTATCAGGTCTCTAGTACTAGATGAGACTGAAAGCATCAACATGTCAGCTCCAGAGAACAGCTGCTGAGAGATAACCTGACAAAGGCGGGAAGCTGTAGGTATAAGAAATAAGCCACTATTTAGAACAAAATAGGTACCATTTTACAAATTCTATTGCCTCCCTACTAGATTTGTTACAAGAAACAATTCTCGGTTTCTTATACTTACTGAATGATTTCCCAGATTTTTTTTTTTGTCTTGTACACATATATGATGATGCTTTCATTGGCATTCGAAGTCACGTAATAACAAAAATAATTTAGCAATATAATTAAAATATTTATTCTAAATAACTTCTCATATTTTAACCTTCATTCCTCCTCTCATTCCCCTTTCTTATCAGTGTTATTGGGTATATAAATCAGAATATCTATCTGAGGCATACATTAACTATATCTGTAAATGATGTCTCTAACTTACTCCCATCAAACTGAAGTCTCATTTCATAAAAGGAAATACAACTACAAAGAAATTGAAAGTTTTTGGTTGCTAACACTCCTGACTTCATAAAATTAGTCTGTGTTATTAACATGATGCTATGGTGCTGATCTCAAACAGGAAGGGATTTTGTTTCAGAGATGAATCTACAAGCAATCATAAAGCAATCTAGCTATGCAGTCTAATTTAAAATCCATCAAAGTGCTTTAATCCCTTTGCTATTCTAGGACAACTGCTCCAGAAAAGTCCTTACAATTCCTAAAACATGCAATGTCCAATTCTATTTGTGTCAGTGTTATCTTTAAAGACAAATAGTAATTTTCCTTTTCTGGCCTCTCCTTGTAGCAGGAAGAGCAACCATTTTATTATGCTAAACAAATCAAGGGTTTGTTTTTTTTTTTCTTCGTTTATGGATATACATTTTCTTGTTCATACAATTGAACCTTTTCCGTTACAACTTGAAATCATCTTTCCTGCTTAAGAGATGAATGTACTCAGCATTTTAAAAGAAATCTTACTTATACTTAAAGCAATGCTATCTGTGCCCATAGGAATTATTTTACTAGGCACACCCTCAGTTCACACTTTTTCCACAATTGTATTGCAGTGGTGACTCATAGTTCTACTGTGATCAACTGCAAGGCCCAGAATTTTTCCTTCCCCAGTTGTTTCCATTCATATAGCTTCTAGATTATAGCATGAACTCCTGCTTTGGAACTTTAACATTAAATTAAATCCCACCTCTGTTAATACAGACAAACATTCAGTTCTTTTGTGACATTCTTAACCTCCATCTTCTAGGCAATGTCTTCCTTACTCGCTCCTCATCAGCTGTCATTAGCTCATATCTATTTTCCATGCCTAGGTCATCAAAGAATATATCAAGATTAGTCCTAAATTTGGTCCCTAAGGACCTACCTGCCTGCAGCCTTACTTCCCCTTGCAGCACAACCCTCTGTCAGTTCTTTTTAGCCAGTGCCTTATCCATTTTACAGTTCTTGCACTAATCCCCATCCTGCCAGCCTTCACCAATAATTTCCCATGTGGCAGCATATCAAATACTGTACTGAAGGCAGAAAGATTAGAACTACCACATTTCCCTTGTTTTCAAACAAGCTATTAAGAGAAATCTTGGGACTAAGAGTTGGGTTTAGATAAAAATCTCAGTAAGAAACAGGCACTTTACTGGAGGGAATAACAGGAAAGAAACCACACATATTATGGAAGAAAAAGGTAGGCATCAGGATGCCTTGAGCCTTTAAACTAAAACAGGTGGCTTTAGAATTTCTATGGATGACTTTGAAAAGGCAAATTACAGTAAAAACGTTGGCACTTAAACTAGTTGTTTTTTTTTTTTTTTTTTTTAATAATATGAGTGAAGGGGGTTTAAGGAAGAAATAAGGTGAGAGAGAAACTCTGCTCAAACTGTCCTTAGACAACTATGGTGCAGAGTCTGATGGTGAGCATTGACCCACTTGTGTTTCAGGCAGCTGGCACTAGCCTTTTTTGATGTAGAGATCACTAAGAGTGATGAAATAATTACGCATCTGTGTGATGTGGTTATGCTACTAAATTAAGCTAATTGAGATGCCTGCTATCTCCTTTGCTCCTCAGCTCCTGAGTCTTCCAAGTGTATCCAACAATTCTGACAGAAACAGATACTTTGCCTCTTGTTGCCTCACACAGTGTACTTTGCAAGTGCATGGTGCCTGCCTACAGTGGAGTGAATAGCATATACTACATAACTCATACACGCAATTTAGCCTCTTTTTTTTTTTTGTGTGTGTGTGTGGTTTTGTTTGGTTGGTTGGTTTTGGGTTTTTTTTGTTGGTTTGTTGTTGGGTTTTGTTTTTTGGTTTTGTTTTTTTCCCTGTTACTGATTTATTCTAACTTAGATAAAGAAATTAGTCCTTGTTTTCGATGTGGACTTGTAAAGTCAAATGATCACAGCAAATACCTGCCCTTTTATATTCCACTGCTGAATGGATAATACTTTGTTTAAAATGACATCACATTTGAACTACTGCTTCCCAGGCTTTTACAGTTTTAAATGGACTTTTGAAAAAAAAAAAAAATAACCCAACCAAAACAACCAAACAGCAAAATAACGCAGCAATATTTGAGTTGAAAGCACACTTATGGTCCATTTTCTTTTCAGTGACTGTTTTCAATATAAATTAAAATAATAAAAAAAAAAACCACAAAAAAACACCCCCACCAAACCCATAACTAAATTCTCTCTAAAAAGTGTCAGTGCTCAGTCCAACTAACCCTGTTTCCTACGGACAAAACCTGACTCTGCCACATACTCGAGTTTTTAAAAAAATATGTGCAGTTTTCAGTTGTTAAAAGTGGTGGGTTTTTTTTCAAGTGGTGGGGTTTTTTTCAACTGGTACCTTCAGAGGGTTCATATGAAAACAAAGGCCCTTCCTAGCAGCTTGTGCAGACAATAGAGCAGCATAGTATATTATGATCTGGCAAACCATATAAATTCAGACATACTGCATGCTACAAGTGGGAATTTTATTTCAGGGCTGAGTAAATAGGCATGGCAGAAGTAGAAGGGAGGCAAGTTAAAAAAGGAATCCTAGGCACAAGCCCAATAGCACAGAATAGCCCCAGTAATTTTTCCAGTCTCAAGAATGAAATAACAGATGTCAAGATCCTTTGTCATAGCCGTGTTATGACCTGCCTATAGATTGGGATGTTTGAATTTCATCTCCCTGCCTCCACTAAGAGTTTATTTGAAAGCCTGATGACACTGGTTTTGTGTGAGTGAGGTAGATTTCCCTTATAGTGCATGTTGGCACAGTAACACTTGAAATGCAAAACACAAACATTTTCTTAACAGTGCTAAATGTCCTCATTATTCAAAGGCATGGAAACAGGCCAGCAACTCTGTTCAGATTACCAGTGAACTGTTCAAGCTAGCTGTACAAAAATAGATACCATAACCTCTGAGAAGGTATAGAGAAAAGTGATGACTCCATTGACTGTAGAAACAAAAGCAATGACCATATAGATAGTTTGTAGTACTTAATACCTATAATCTAAAAGGTGAGAAAGGATCAAGAGGACTGTATTAACTCAAATATATCTGATTTTAAAATTATGGCTGGTACTGAGGGATAGTCAAGAACACATTTTAAAACAGTATGTAAAATGGAAAAGAATAATTTCATACCTGACATTGGTTTTACTTATCTCAGAAAGAATAATGTCTCAGATATTGCCTGACCAAGAAATGATGTAGAAACAGAGTATTTAGTGTTCTCTCACACCCTTCAAAAGAGAGCCAGTACCATTTTAAAGAAAACAATATTAAACAAAATGAGCCTCAATGGGCAGAAGAGCCTTTTTCATTCCAGCATTCTTGATGTACTTCATAATGTGTCTTTTTTAAATACTACTCCCCTCAATTAACTCATAATTGCTGTCTATGCCATATGAATTATGCAACATTTGATGTAAATTCAGATTCCCTAGCACTGAACAAATCTAGGGGCATTTCAGAACCTGATGTAATTATAAAAGCAATCCCTGTAGACTTAGGAAGAAGATGAATATCATCTACTTTTTTTGATTTTGGTTGGTTTGTATGGTACTCCTGTGCTAGATTCCCCTTGGGCTGCCATGAAAGTGCATGTATTGGGTCTGGCTGAGATGGAGTTAATTTTCCCACAGCAGCCCTCATATTGCTGTGCTTTGTGTTGGTAACTAGAAGGGTGTTGATAACACAGTGGTGTTTGGCTACTGCTGATCGAGTGTCCCACAGCATCAAGGCTCTCTCTCCAACATCCCTCCACCACTCAGCTGGACAAGATGCTGGGAGGAGACACAGACAGGACAGCACACCCAAACTGACCAAAGGGATATTCCATACCATATGATGTCTCCTCAACAATAAAAGCTGAGAGAGGAGAAGGGGGAGAATGGGAAGGGATGTTAGTTATTAGTTATTACAATGTTTGTCATGAGCAACTGCTACATGGACTGAAGCCTTGCTTTATGGGAAGTATCTGGATATAAACTGGTGTAAATAATCGCAGCTCAGGAGAAATTGAAGGACCTAGCCCAGTTTAGATAAGTGGTAGCAGTGACTCTACCCAATTTCTCCTGATTCAAATTTTAGTCTACTGAAACTGTTCTATGGAACTAAAATCTGAGTAAAAAATATTACTGAAAAATGCAAAACAAGTCTTGTGATATACTCTAATCTGAATAATTCAGCTGTTAAAAGATACCATATTTGCCGAAAAGAGCAGAAACAGGAGAAATCTGCAAAAAATTAGTGCACTGAAATATATGGCAACTTGCGGGACAGTGGTCAAAAGAGCATTTCTTTAAGTCTTCATGTCTGCATTTATTTCTAACAGAGACAATAATTAAAATGTTAGGAGAGAGTCTAGATTATAAGTGATTTTTGATGAACTCAGAATACTAGGAGTCTCTCAACAAATGTGAAAAAAAATAGTTACTTATTAAGAATTATGTACATGAAACATTTTTCAGTCTACCCAGCACAGAAAAAAATATTTCAGAAGGAGACTGGTCTTAGGCTGGGAATACACTTGATCAACAAAGATACAGACATTTACTACCCCTTCTGGGTTAAAAAAAAACAAACCCTCTGACATATTGTTTACCTTTGATACCAAAGTGATCAGTGGGATTTTCCACAAAATTCAGGATAAGAAAAAACAAGCTAAGCTGCTCAAGATGGACATCCATATATATTCCTTAGACAATATGCTATATTCAGTTTAGAGAAGAGCAAAGTAATCTATCCTAATTATCTAACTGTCCAAACCTGCAGATAGTGGTGGGGTGTAGTGCCAGGGGAGAGGAGATCCTGGAGAAGCAGAGATAGAGAATGCTTGCAGGAGCAGGATGAGCAGAAACAGGGAAGACAGGAAAAAAGTTAATCAAGGAGGGGATACAAGGTATGAAGAAGAGATTATGACTAGTATCACAGCTGGCTGGCATGTCAAATCAACACTACTTAAAGCTTACAAGCTTTCAGTGTGCATTTGCCCCAGTTCAAGGGAATTTGGTCTAATGCAAAGGTTTGCATTTAAATAAATTTGACACTGAGCTTGAATAAATTCAATCTTGAGCTTTCACAATTTATTTTTCCTTCAGTACACGAAGATATAGAATTGAAAGACAACACTGAAGAGATATTTTGGCCAGACAACCTCACATTACACACTAGCAGTTGACTATAGAGATCCCTAAAGAGTCTGTGAATGGAAGTTTAGTAAGACTCTCTTCAAACATTCTTTTCCTTTAGTTTAATTGAATATTTTGAACACAATCATCAACATAAGTAAAACCAGTTCCTTTTTTAACTACTCCAGTACAACTGTAGCTCAGATTCAGTGATTCAATAATACTCTTTTATCTCAATCTATTTAACAAAGATGTGCTATAACCAGAGCAATTACGAGAAAGCAGATTTCTGAAATACACCAAGCACACCGAAACAACTAATAATATTATGAATTTAAGAAACTTTGCCATTGTATTTGCTGTGTCCAGCCACTCTGAGAAACTCCTGAGGCTGTACAAATAGGAGGGAAGATAGGTTATAAGACTATGAAGCACCTGTGCTTAGCATCCTGCTATTGACTGTTCTGTCAGGGATATTTATGCAGTCCTGATGCATTACCCGAGTAGCTTATGATCTTTAGTACAGGATAGGTATGAAATACAAAATGTGGCTTTTTTTTTTTTTAACAGAAGAAAGGTAAAGTCAAGAAAGATGATGTGATTTTCCTGAGACAACTAAAAAAATCTGGAATCAAGGGTACTGAATCCAGCATGGCCAGACTTAGGCTTTCTCCCCTCCAACACAGGTTAAGTAAAATTTACCTCCGTTTTTAACCTGGCAATCACACTTTTTTACCTAAAAATTGTGGGGGCAGAAGTATCAAACTCCTTTGTCAATACACTGTAAACACACAACTTTTTGCAGGAATAAAGATCTAAAGAGTCAAAGTAACTAGATATTAAGTGCCATGCAATTAAAAAAGTTACTTATTAAAAAACAAAAACAAAAACAAAAACAAACTACTGATGTTCCTCATACTTAGTATCCTCTGGCTTCTAGGTGGCTGGTATTTCTTCATCATCTGTAAAGGGAATCATTAATATTATCCCTGCTTTGCTGCCTCTTTGTATCCCCCTCCCTCTTCTTTTATCTCTTTATATAGAGACAAGTGCTGTAGTCTCTACTGAAAACTGAAGTTTAAATGTCTAATTGTTAATCAGCCAGTAGAGAGTGGCTGATAAAGCAAAATGCCAGGATGACTTACTGTTGAGTCTGTAAAAAAATTAGACAAAATTAGTCTTGTCTTTCTGGGTACTTATAGCCTTAAAACCACATTCCTAAAACCAAACAGCCTTTGTTTTCAACAAGCATTGTTATTACAAACTGGAAGTCAATTGATGGTCTGCATTGACTTTAACAGGACCAACAGTTAAATGACTTGCCCAAGGTCATATAGGAAGTCTCTATGAGGGTAAAAAAGATTTTATTAGCTGTGTACATTAACATTTTTTTCTCCCTGGCTCTGACAGCTCTAAAATTTATTGCCAGTTCCAAGGCAGTGCTCTGTACTGCTATCCTGAAATAATCTGAAGCAAAATTATTTGCTTTCAGGGTTTATTTTTTTTCTGGTGTTTT
>JBAFWW010032829.1:0-10728 GCA_036873685.1 Agapornis canus | reverse complement strand
TGTTCCAACAGCTCCATGTCCTTTTTATGTTGAGAACACCAGAACTGCACACAATACTCCAGGATCTGCCAACCTGTCTGTCCTTTGCATCTGGAGATCTCTTGCCTTCCGTTTTCATGCTTCAGCAGCGTTTGCTGAATGAGTAGGACTGATGAAGTTGTGTGGTCTGGTTCTTCAAACAACCAGTTTATTTGTGTGCAAATGTGAATCACTGTGCATTATGACAAAAGCTGATGTTTGGAGCTGCTGACTGTATTGCTTTCTTGATTAAGGTTAATGGGTTTGTACCGCTGAAGTAGGCTTAGGGGTTGTGTATTGCCTCAATCTTTATATAAGAAAGTTTTATGTAAGAAGGAAGGGTGAGTCTTTTGATCGCCCCTTCCTGGCACAGATTTTAATGCATCTAGCTTCCAAAACTGGGAATGTAATAAAAAGAAACTGTTAGAAAGGTGTTCTCTTTAACACCTCTCTTGGTGTTCCATCTGGGCTGCTTGGGACATTTCCATGTCCCGCATCGCAGGAAAATGGGAGAAGAAAAGCAAAATGAGTGCTACCCTGAAAGCTATAGTCCTAACATGTTCCTGTTTTTTATATGGGATGCCCCAATACACTTTCATCTCTGGGGTTGTGAGTACCTGAAATAGTTTTTCACTTCATAGTTAAGTTTCTTTCCCTTTTCTGTTTGTGAATACAAATCGGGTTTGTTATTTGTTGAGAAACCTAGAAAGTACCATTTTAAAGAAGAATGTCTTCCATTGCGTAACCTGAAGGTCCTTGTTTATATATTCCTAGATTTATAAAGTTCTAGAATGACATTGCTTATGATCTTGTGTGTATGGCAGAGAAAGAGAGACAGCTTTTGGGGAAGCTTAGAAAATGTGAAAATAGGTCAAGTAGAAATCACTCTGAAAATACTGTTTACTCTCTCTCTCTGTAGCTAATGAGATACCAAATTTGATCCTTCCTGAAGTTAGAAGAACTTCTTTTATTTCATTCAGGATTTTGGGTAGCAGATAGCGTGTATTTTAAGGGAGCACTGGCTACAAGTGGTACCTGCAGTTGTTCTTGAACTCTGAAGCAGGCACAGATGAAGCATTTCATGTTGCCATTATCTTCACTGCATTTTTTTGTAGCCACTCAAGCTGAATACTTTCAAAAGCAGGGAAGTAGTTTTCCTCAGAGCCATGAAAAAGTTCCATAATTTTCCTTATGGTGTTTATGTAGACACTGCACATGGGTCATGTATAACTTCTAATTGTTGTTGATCTTTAGCAAAGTTAAAGGTAGTGAAAAAAATGTTCTTTATCTTGCAGTTTGTTTCAAAGGCATTTATCTGTGGGACTTTTACCTGGTGAGTACCTTTTCCTCATACAGTGGAATCCTGCCAGGGCCAGCAAAATCCTCTGGCCAGGATGACACAGCAGGAGCAGCACACCTCCTTGCAGGGTCAGATGGGATATTTGGGACCTCTGCTGAGTCTTGGGCATCTGCTGCCATATTGCAGTGGCAAGAATGTTTTGAGTTACAACCATTCGTTATACGTCAGTGCTGGTTTTGTTGGTCCATGTATATATAGCTGAAAAGTCTATTTCCTGCAAATTTTGTAATTCTGTAATATCAGCAGAAATTCAAGTTGTATACTTAAAGTGTGAGATGAAAGTGTGCTTTGTCTGGGAGAAGGATTTGGGTTTGTTTCATAAATCTTGGAGGTAAAGTACAAATAAGATATTCAGAGATGCAGAGGCTGATTGTCCATCTGAAAGTGTGAGCTGCTTTAGCGCAGAGCAGTGAGATGTGCCAGCAGCTGATAATTACTAGCAGTCAAACTACCTAGAGTGTACACCTTATCTTATTTATATTCCAGTCCTGTAACCTTCCCTATTCTCTTGTGTCTTTGTTCTATTAATCTACAAAACAGGGCTCGACTTGTGATTAGTCCTTGGAGGTTGTTTCTATTAATCAGGCTGCAAAACAGGTCTACTTGGATGTTCTGTTGCAAGTGTTTAATGCGCTTTCCTCATCAGGCCATGGCACAGAGCTTGCTAGGGTTGTCTTAAATGGCAATGAAATCAGTGATATGTCTGCTGCACTTTCGTGGTGTTTATGTCTTGATTGTGTTGCTGTAAGGTAGGGAAAATAGAAAGGAAAATAATTGTAGTCCAATAGAAAATGGCTTAAGTTAGTGACATTTGTGGCTGCACATTGGTAGAGAGCAAACTGGAGCTGCAGGATAGATCCTGTCACAGCAGAACCACTTGGTAGATGTGTCTTGGATGAGAAGAACCTGCTGCCCCACCTTTAAATCCAAGCACTAAAACTTGAGGTTTGATCACAGGGGGCTGTTTTAAACTATTTTCTATAGAGTTCTTAAGATAAATCTATCCCCATAATTTTTAAAGGGTCAGTTAAGATAGGATATATTTTTCTGCAGCAGATAAAAAGCCAGGCAGATTTCTGCTGATGTATGTGTAAAAAAAATAATCTAAGAGTTGGTAGAATATAGACAAAACCCCTCAAACGGTAACACTTCTATTATTAGAACTTACCATAAAATTTGAACAATAAACAGCATATGTAGTGAGAATCTAATGTGGCTTCATTGTAGAAGATATTACTTACTATAAAAGCGTAATGATTTATGCTTCTAATTAAATACGGAATTTCCTCCCTGTAGGAGGAAAGTATCTATTTTTAAAATGTATCAGAAGACACAAGCCAGATCCATAGTTATTTTTTCTATACAGTTCCTTTGGTTTTATTTCTTTTTTGTTAAGTTTTCGTTATGTTGATTATGTATTTCTTTGCCAGCTCACTAAAGTCTGTCACTGAGATAAAGAACTTAGGCTTCTGTCTGGGAAAAAAACCTGGTCCTGAGGCAGCAGGGTTGGTCTCAGCTGCCGAGCTCGCCTGTCATTGTGTTCATGCCTTGTTTTTCCTGTATTCCCACAGCACACGCTTCAGTTTCTTCAGTGCACAAGCTTAATTTCCCAGCCTTGGCAAAACTGGCCTAATCTTGACTTCCAGTGAAGTGCTCACCTGGCTACACTGGGAACTGATCCCTTTCTGTCATCATGTGGCCACTCATATGAAAGGCTTTGTGCTTAAGGAAGAGGGCTTCCCAAACTCATTGTGCCTGCTCTTTGTTGTGTGGCTTGAGGAGAAGATGGGATGCTGGGTTACCAGCTTTTGCTGCAGCAAACCTGGGCTGTTCCAGAGGGCTAGCCATATGAAGGTGCAGTATAGTAAAGCCATTTCTCAGAGGCTTGCAGCCTAGTAATATCAGCCACTTAAATTAGTGATAGTTTGCACAGTCCAGGGTGTTTTTCTTTCCAATTCTAGCCCTCTTCAGATAGTGCTGTTTCAAAGCTGAAGCTTTAAATATAATCTTCATGTTAGGAATTCAGAAGAATTAGGCCCTCAAGTGGTTTTCTCTAGTCCTCTTTGGTAATTTTACTTTCACAAGCTAATTCTACTGGTGGTTTTTTTTCTTCTTCTTTTGTATTGTTCCTCCTTCCTTATCATTTCCCCAGTTATCAGAGAAATCACTCTTCCTGCATTGATTCATTTCAACCGGAGTCTGGAAGGCACAGAGAATCAAATTAACTAATATTTTACTTTTGCATGTGATTAATGCTAATGCTTACAAAGAAGAAAATACTTTACTGTGATTTAATTTTCAATCTCCAGTTGATTCATGGTGATTTAATTTTGCAGAAGATTGTCTCTGCTTATTGTCTCTTATGGAATCATTGAAGTTAGAGATGGAAAAGACCTATTAAGTCATTCTGCTATTGTAGGATTGTCTCCTATGCTGTATTTTTGTCTGTTTTGCCCAGTTTTAGTTAATTCCTTTCAAGATGGTTCATTTAGTGTAGTAGGTGTTAGTAATGGTAACTAATATTCTGTGTCGATTTTTCCTAAGTTAGATTTTTTTAAGAATCCAAATTGTACCATGTTTAACGAGACGGGCCTGAAGGTTTCTTGTATCTTTTTTGACATTCATGTTCTTGTACTTTTCAGGCTCTGTGTCATTTACGGTATATATGCAGTGTTTGTAATCCCCTCAGATATTTCTTTGCTATTTCTTATTCCTGGTGAGGGTTTTCTGTGTTCCTGCGTATTGGGTTTTGGCTGGTTGGTTGCCTAGTTTGGGGTTCGTTTGGGTTGGGTTGGGTTTGGTTGTTTTGTTTTTATAGAGGCTCAAACCAAACCCCACTGTTCTGCATGGATGTCAATAACATCCTGTATGTTGAGCGGATATTGGCTTGTTGAAATACTGATGTAGTTTGGCAACTACATGTATTTCATGGCTTCTACAGAAAGTCCAGTTATGTGTCGTGCTGTGTTTTGATGGATTGCAATACATCCATGTGTGGAGCTTATATTGTTTCCTTCTTTTTCCCATTCATGTTGCAAGCTCATACATAATTTGCTGTCAGTTGCTTCCCCTGGGTCTTTTGTATTAGCCTAATGGGCTTTGGATTTCTTCCTCTCACTGATTATTTACGTGTTTTAATTCTCCTCAGATACATCAGCTTGTATATTTTCAGAAGGAATGCTGTTTTATTCTCTCTAACCTCCTTTTGCATAATTTCTTTCCCCACTGTCATGTTTATAACACCTCTCACTATATTGGAATCTGTGAATTTAATTAAAGTACTGTTTACCCGTTCTTCCAGATCATTAATAAAGATGTTAAACAAAACTGATCCTAATACCAGTCCCTGCGGCAATCCACTAGCACCTCCCTTTTGCTGCTGCACTCTTATTTGTTTATAGCCCTTTAACCACTATTCATCTATGCAATATTCCTCACAAGCAAGCCAATTTTAAGTTTTTGGAAAGGGATTGTACCACATTTTGCTGAAGTCTGGTCTGATACAGTCTCTACTATATTATTTTAATCTACCGACATGACTGAGTTTAATATATTTACAAAAATTAAATGTGATGAAATAGAGCTGTGATTTCTGAGCACTTTGAAATCTTAGCAGCTGAGTAGCTGTAATTCTCCTTTCTTAGAGCAATTACTCCTCCTCCACCCCCACCCCAATTACACTGTAATTTTATTCTGTGCTGAATTTAGACTTACTAGGAGATAATTCTCAGTATCATTCCTTAATTCAGGGTGTGCAGATCAGCACCATGTTTCTTACTGTTCTCCAGGATCTGGTTCTAAAAACAAAAGCACTCCAAACAGAATTCCTTTCTTAATATTTCAAGCTTTGAATTGTGTGTTGCTTGTTTGTCAGCAGTCATCATGGGCAGAGCTTTGTTACGTTGTAATTTTATATTTGTATATAAGTGTCTTTGTTTGAAATGCCATTCACCTGTTTGCAAAAGCAACAGTAAACTCACGCCTTAATTTTAAGTGCACACTTTCACCCTTGTGAAATTTGTAAGATTTATGTGTCTGCTTAAATTCAGCCTGGGTTTAAGTGCTTTCTTGCTGTATAGCTTGGGGGTATGCATCATTTTGTTAGTAGCCCGCTGAATTTATATTTCATTCAAATTCAGAGATACTTTAAATTGCAAGGGGAAAAAAATCATGTGCATCTATATGAACTGGAATAACAAGCTGTGTGTCAGCAGTTGGATAAAGACAATCTTGTGAAATTTCAGTTTCTTTTAGGTGTGTTTGGCTTGATTTTACAAGCTCTATGCAAAAATCAATTTTTACATTATAAAACATAGTGTGGAGAGTTTATTTCTCATAGCTTGGTTGGAATGGCATGCTGTTCAAACGCAACTGAATCATCATAACAGGGAGAAGAAAAGTATTAAAATATGGGTCACAGCTCTGATTTACACCTGTGCTGATCCAGAACTATAGTACCATAAAACCAAAGGACGTGTTACTATCTTTCGGTTGGTTAGGGCTGGGGAGTGCTGAGGTCTGAATGAAGAAATCACTTGTGTGTGGTGCTCATGCATCGCTGACTGCTCTTAGCTGGGATTTCTTGCTTTTCCCTGCTGAAGAGGGCAACTTCCCCAGTGACACTAAGCACTGAGATGCTGTATTAAATGACTTTAAACACAGTGATTTGGATGTCACCCTGCAAGCATTTAAATCCCACTGAAACTGGGGAAGAGCAAGGCAGCTGGGAGATAGCTTAGTCTCAGTTCCTCAATACAGGGTCTGAGCTCTGCCCTATTGCCTGTTCACACAGACTTTCTCCAAGTCAGCTGGCTTTCTGATTCATTCCCTGGAGCATAAACAGGGAGTGTGTGCTGCCTGCAAGACGGTCTGGGTTGCTTCTGCCCTTGTGCTCCAGATTTCGGACTGACCAAGCTGATAGTTGCTAGATGCTTTGTATTTTCTTGCTGCCGTGCTTTGGTTTGGGAGTTGGATCAAGTTGTGTTCTGGTGCTAGGTACAGTAAAGTGGGATTTACTGCCTTGTTAAATGATGACTTCAGAACAGAATTAGTAAGATCTGCTAGTAATAAATAGTGAAAGATGAAGTGACAGGCTTGGTAGGCATTCTTGTGCTTGTGTAAACATAAGGATGTCCCTTTTGAACTAAAGTGCTCTCTCTATAAAGCAGGTAATGGAAAGTGGCCATGTTAGGGTTTCAGACAGTGTTACTAAGCTGGTGTTATATTCTGGTGCTGAGCTCGCAAGGAGAACTCTTTAAGTTGCTGCACTCTCTCATTACAAAGCTATGTGACTTGAGTTTACGCATATACATAAAAGGCAACTGCACATAAGTGACTGCTGTGAAATAATCTTAATTCAGCTATATTTCAGAAAGAGAAGTGGGCAAGATGGAGATACAGTACCTGCATTGGTTTCTTCAGGAGGTGAACTTTTGGCTTGTGGGTTCTTGGTGTAGAGGAGAGTGAGTGCTCTAGAAAGGTGTCTAGTTTGTGAGAGCTGGTTGCATATGTGTGTCAGAAATGCCTTCAAAATTAAGAGAAATTTACTATGCAAGTAAAAGTATGTATATCTTCAAGGAGATCTGTTCCTTCTGCTTCCTGAATGATACAATGCTGGAATCTATCACAGTTGAATTATAGGACTTTTTAATTATAGTGTTTGATCTGCATTAATTGCTGCAGACTGTAGAACTGAGTTTTGAAAGTTTGCAGACCTGCAGCAGCTGCTGCATATGCTGACTGTGCTTTCAGTTGGAGAGCCACCTGGATGCCAGAAGGATGGAGCATATGGGTGAGGGAATAGGGAAGGGGAGTTCCGGCTCTGACACTGTCTCAATATACAGGGAGCAGGAAGTAACTGGTTTCTTTGCCTTAATTCCTTCACCTGTAAAATGAGGCTGGTAATACGCTTTCTTCACTGCTTGCCATGTGGACAGTGGTTTCAGCCCGTGGAGCACTGTGGAAGTATTACCGTGAATTTATTTTTAGCAGGATGATCCAGCACAAGGTAGTGAGCAGATGCAGACTTACTTTCCTGAATGATTTCAAAGGAGCCAGTGGTACTGTTTGCCTGCTTGGAAGTTCGTGTGCTTAAGTACTTTGCTGGATCACTGCACTGGAAAGCTAAGTAGGTGTCTTATTTTCTGCAGGATAAGAAGGGGCGTATTTGAGATACTGTTGAAGTGGAATAGATAGCTGTGTTACTTGAAGTGGGAGCTGATAATGTGTGATTTCAGGACACTTGAATCCCTCTTCTCCAAAAAGAGGAAGGTTAATAAAAACTGCACTGAGTTTACTTCCTGAAATTCCCATCTGGGATAGTAAATGCATCACTCATTAATAATTACTTTATTGAGAAAGATTAAAAGAATGCAGTCAGGCTTCAGTCTGTACTGCAGTACAACGGAGTCATGGAAAACCATCTGAAATGGTTTGCTACAAATGCTGTGTTCTCTTGCTGCTATCCAAACCCAGCAATGAGCTGGCTGATGTGCCTTTACTCTTGAAACCACTCCATAGACTAAGTCTGTACCCAAATGCCAGTTGAGAACAAGTTCTCCTAAGGAAATGATGAGAAGTCAAAGACCTGGGCAATCCCAGCCCTCCTCTCCTCACCCCAAACTCCAATTACAGCCCCTTTGTTTTCCCCAGATCTGTTAGGATGCTGCTTATTTTTCCAACAGACTGAGTATCTGGTGCTGAATATCTGTGGGGAAGGTATTAGGACTTCAGAGGACTTCAGACCCTTGTTTGAGCTTGGGGGTGGGCACCTGTGGGAAGAAATGCACCTTTGTACCTCTTAAAATAATACTAATATTCATTCTTACCTATTATTAACCACCTCCTGTTCTTTATTTAAAAAGACTACAAGGAGAAGATACAATCTTCAATCAAAGGCACTTCCCAGGTATTTGAGAAAAGAGTCCTGCAGTCCAGGCGGTGAAAACCAACACTACTTCTTGCCTTCTATCAAAAGTGGTGTTGAAATGTAGGCCCTGTTATTGTATATTTATTCAGGCATCAATCACAATCAAGCCTCCTGCTAGTTCATCTGTAAGGGCATTGTAATCCTATTTTTATCAGTTCCTTCCTGTACAACAGACAGTTAAAATAGCAGGAGCAGGGGTCAGAAATATCTTAATGGGTTCAGTTCCCAGAGATATCGGTGACCAGAGGAAGACTTTTGCCCAAATTTCTTCCTGAGCTGATAAGGTAGATAAACAGGGGCAAGGTGCAGGGCGAGGGCATGCTGTGGGAAGGAGAGCATTCGATGGCAGCATAAAGGAGTTGCAGAAAGATGAGGTAGACAGTATTCCTTCTGGAAAAACCTCAGGAGCAGATGAAAAGTAAATGTTACCCATTTGCCAGCTTACTCATTTTTAAAAGAAAGTGATTTTTTTTCCAGGTTGGGTTGGTTCATGTCTTAAGTGATTTTTATAGTTAGCCTTACTCTTGGTTTTGCTGTTATACTGCTTAAAAAGCTACAGAAGCTACAAGTAATTACTTATTTGAAGGAAGTTGATTGTGACTGTTTGGCAATGTTCTTGTTATCTTTGGAAGTTATGCTGCTGTCTCCTATTTAATAACAGCACAGCTTACTATACATCAGAGTAATTACATTTTAATCTTACATTTTACACTTTATATTTCTGTATATACATTTAATTTTTTCTGGTTATAAAGTAACAAATTGTGCTTTTTATGCCCTTTTTTCTCATTACTTCATTTGGATGCAAATTGTTAGAATTAATTTATGAATGAACACAGAGTGCTGTTTAAGATTTGTTTTCTTAAAAGAATAAACCTTAGCAGAACAAAGCTACCTTAGAACTTCCAAATACATAGAGAAAAAATGAGTGTGTTACAGCAAATTTTTTCATATGAGACAAAGCATTACCTTTGTCTCAGTTTTTCAACCGATCTATTGTTCCTGGTCAAGCCAGTCTTTCAAGATTGCAGAGATAATAGACCTAGTCTTTCAAACTTAGTTTTTATTCATAAATTGCGGGTGGTATATTTGATTTTCTGATTCCCAGCTTCTTTCTTTCATACTTACTTTAATCAAACATTAAAATGAACCATTTGTATGGGCTAAAATTGAAAATATGTTATCTTCTCCTATAAAAATCTTTTTCAGCAGGCTGTGATTCTCAGAGCTTATTTGGGGATTTCTGCCCGTTCAATGGCTTGAACTTTAACTTTAGGGGCAATTAAACATTGCTTATTTTTTAGGATAGTAATAATTTTCATTTATTATTGAAAGTGTAGATTTTGGATGGGTAGTTACAGATTGAGGGTAAATGTTAAAATTAATAGGCTGTCCAAACCAGTAATATTGTACTTGATGCAAACTAGAATTTATTATATAAAAACACAAAATAAAAATCTATTATTAAATGAGAAATACAAGTTTGTGCCCCCACCATCATTTGTGGTTTGAATTTCAGTAATTTATTCTGTAAGTCTAAGCTAAACTTCTGAAGAGAACAGAGAAGCCACATGTTAAGCTACTTTTCTACTTGGTAGAGTCTTTCCTTCCTCCTCTGCTGTGCTAGGGGTTGCAGCTGCTTCTGACACTTAGTTTTATGTTTAGTTACACAATATGAGAAGGTTATGCCAACAGTGTCCTGCAGAGTTTTGAATGGCATTCCACCATGGTTTTATTTTAATAATTTTAGTTAATTGTTCTAATTGTGTATTCCAAAATATCCTTTCCCATGGAAACTTATTATGAAATATAAAATAAAATAAATTGCACAAGAAAGCAACCAATCAGTAAAGCCAAAACTATTTTTGGAGACTGAATGCCTTCTGCAAACAATAAAAGAGTGAAGCTGTCAGCATTCTTCCATTGTGAATAGTGAAAACTATTACGTACAGACGGATAATAAGCCGTCCACTCACTGTAAACTAAAGCTGTATATCTAGTAAACTAATTAGTAAGCTAAACTTCTGTATTTTCCTACTTCTGGAGTTGTGTAATGCTTTCTGCAGCACACCTGATGTGCACAGTTGCAATAATCTAGGTCTTTCTTTTGTTGCTGTTCTGAACTGTCCTTTCAAGAATAATTAATCATTTTTTGGAGGTGTGGTATTTAAGTTAATTTAGAAGTTGGTCTCAGGTGTGTTTATTTGCTCTTCAGATGACTGTGAGATAGATACTGGTGTGAGAAAAAGACGTTATTCTACTTGGGATAAATACTGGGGGTGGAGGGGGTTGTGTCTTTCATAACACAACTTTTCACACTTCTGATTACAATTATATCCACATTCCTGTCACCCTAGCCTGGTGGTTATAGAATCATAGAATGGTTTGGGTTGGAAGGGACCTTCAAAGCTCATCCAGTCCA
>JBAFWW010032827.1:0-10663 GCA_036873685.1 Agapornis canus | reverse complement strand
AAAAAAAAAAAAAAGGAAAAATTGTTAAAATTGTTCAGCTATTTGATAACAGGAGCTCAGCTCCCCTAATTATTTAATGAAATTTTACACTGAAATCAAAGTCTGTATATGACTAAGTGTTAATATAGATATGGGAAGACAGAAATAGGAAAGAAAATATTGAGAATGAAATATGAAAAGTGCAAAAGACTTTAGGAACTATTTTTTACAAATAAAGATTTTATTTTCATTGTGATTTTTCTCTCTTAACAGATATTTGATCCAATAAAACCTACCAGTACCTAGAAGCAAAGATTTTCTTTTCTTTTCTTGCTAGTGCTGTAAGGATATAATGTTCAAGTTCAAAGGAATGTGAGACTGCCATTGCCCCAAGAACCCTACAGTACACAATATACTCTTGGATATACAGCAAAGTGCTTGGAAAGTGCAAGATTTGGAAGGAAAGGAGAGGAGAACAGAGGGAGGGATGGAATAGGAGGAGATGGGATAGGAAGGGACAGGAGGAGAGAATGCAACCAAAGGAAGGAGATGGAAGGGAATTTTACAGGAACTCTAATTCTTGCCAGCATTAGTCCTGTTAACCTTGACATTACCAGTGACCTGACTCACAGATGAGCACTTGGTAGATATTCTTCTCCAGAACTGGAGAAAAGACCTGGAGGAACTGGAGGAGTTCTTAAAGACTGATTACTGAAAATTGTTTGCTGTTACAGAAAATGCTATTTCTAGGCAAATTCCTGTGAAATTTATTCCCTCTAAATTAATATTCCTATTATAAATTGAACATTTCACTTAATGGCTTTCGATTAACATAATAATCACCAGTGAGTGAGATGAATAATTTCAATATTTATTCATTTCTGGATAATGTTTATTCCTTTGAGGAAACAACTTGAAATTTCTTCTCATGCTTATTGAAAGGGGTGAAACAGTGCTAACAAAAGTGAGGATGTCCATGTTAATAAGTGCTTAGCCTACATGATTGTTGCTGCATGCTACCAGTTCAGTCCAGATCCTTTGACAGCAGTTTCTTGTTCTTGGCACCAGTCAGTAATGGCCAATAATGTGAATCAAAATATTCTCAACACAAATTCAACACAATACAGAGTTCTATATTCAAATGCAATATAATCCTGCACATAACAGACTAATTACACAGTTTTAGGCTGCATTGTCTAAGTTTGACTTAGAGTAGTTTAGTGATGCATGGTTTATTTATCTAAAGAAAAGAAAAACCAAAACAGCAATGCCTAAGGAATTTGGAGGTCTAGGATGTTGTTTTCCCCTGAGAGTTGTCTAAACTCCTACATAATCCTCAGTGTTATAGCAGTCCCAAAAAGCCTGAAATGGAAAATATGAAACTTCTTAATACTTGTAATTATCCTCCTTATAATTATCCTTTTTATAATTATCCTCTTATATTCAGGCTAATATCCCTGAATACTAGATTTCTTCAGAAAACCAATGGGTATGCCATAATTCATCTGGTTAAAAATAAAGATCATTTAAAGACTGCAAAACAAAAGGAAGGTGTAAAAATATGATCAAAATATTTTAGAATATGCATAGAAGACTTCTAGTTTTATGGGCATACGTATGAAACGTATCAATGTTCAGTCATGCAGTATATTATTTAAAATTATATTTTAAGGTCATTGCTTGCATTTCTCTATTTCCATTTCCCCACTATGAATTGTCACTCTTAAGTGTTGCCAAACTTCTTAGCAATTTCCTCTTTCAAAGTATTTTCATGTATCAAACAAAGAATTACAAACCTTTTCCAGAACCTTCATTATAGACCATGTGCACCCTTTTTGTTTGCCTATGAGTCTAAATTAAATTTGTGCAGATAAATATACACCCATCTGCTCCACTGAGAACACACAGTAATCCAGCACTCAGTGCAAGATTTGGTATGCCCCTGTACTAAGCAAAAGCCAAGATTGAAGTACAAACAATGAAAATGGAGTTTTCCCAAAAAAAAAAAAAAAAAAAAAAAAAGGGTGTGAGAAATGTTCCATCTCTGTTTGTTACATCCATTTGTTCGGTTATGCAAGGCTTGCAAGCTTTGAGGTTATGAGTATCCTGATTACACCTTTCATTCATGCTAGTTTGAATCTGTTTGCAGTGCCATTGTCTGGTGGTGTGAAAGGCTGAATAACCATGCAAGAGAGGAAGCTGTCAATTCTCTGAAAGGATGCACACTAACATTATCACTGCTACCACATGTAGTGTGACAGTGGAAGATCAATAGCTGAAAGATAAAAAAATTGCTGTGCTTACAGATTGTATCTCACTTGTAGACCACTGATTTTCTGCCAGAGGTCCCTTGCAACTGCTTTTCCATCCCTGCCCATCATTTCCATTTTCTGGGGTTTTATCCAGGTTTTAGGCATTCTTAGTACATTTTCCTGTTCATAGATTTGTTCTTCTCTATCTTGTGGATTTTATTCTTTTTCTCCTTTTTAAATATCCTTCAGTGTACAAAACCTCATTCCCTTTTCAGTAATCCTAGGTTACAGCAGAAGATATTCAGCTGTAAATGTAACTTTATCATTGAGTTACAGAACAAATAAGTAAAATTATAGACATCACTTCTGTCAAGGAAATACATTTTATTATTTTATTATTTTATTAAAAGAACAGGTTAGAAAACAATCCAAAATATTGTTAACATGCATTAAAAACTTTTGTGCTACTAAAACATCAGTAACGTTACTGGTTTCATACTTTATTCTGTGATAGGATTTTTTTTTTTTGTTTAGATAATGATATTATAAATAGCTTGACTACAAACACAAATTTCATAGTTCAGTGTGCACTGGTTTTGCACCATCTCAAGACTCACTCATCAAGGATTTTACATACAGCTGGGGAGCTGCAAACATTGTGAGGTAAGTATTGTTAGATTATTATGCTATTACTCCTTCCGATCAAGACACCCAAAGGTGGAAACAATTTCACACTTATTGCACAGGAACATGAGAATAGACAGAGACAGAATAAAAAAAATCTAATTGACTTAACTTTCCCTTGTCCTGTCAAGAGTTAAACAAACTTCATGAACTATCATTTCAACTAAGAAAGTATTTACTCAAAACAAAGGTAGCGAGAGTTCAAATATTAAGAATTTGTGCTTTATGTGCATACAGGAACAAAGTAATGTTTTATTCAGCAAGATTTTTCAGGTGTATCTGCCAATTAGCTATAACATTTGAGCAAATTTGAAGGGCAATTTTGGGACTAATCTAATTGAATATTCTGCCATATATCCCCTAGTTGTTTTACTAGAAATCATGATTCTTTTCTTGCAATCATTTTATCCATTAAGTTTAACACCATGAAAATACTAAAGGATTTGCTAATGAAATCATCTAGGGTGATGTTCACTAATGATCAAAGAATCTATCTAATAATCTCCAACATCTACATCGTATCCTTAGATTGTGTTTAGTCTAGAATATGTGAGAACAACGCTGAAAGTTTCTTACAAGGTTCTCCTAACCATTATGTGGAGTATAGTCACATCTTAAAGGAAGTTAGCTCTCTTAGTCAGCTTAGGTTTCAAAACTTTGATGAAATAGGGCTAATCATATTTTTCCATGGTACCCACTGAGAGCATTCCACAGAAACAATTTTAAATTTCCATATTCCCTGAAACTGTAATAAAATTCTTGTAGTGAATTAAGTTACACACCTAGTTGACAGGATTGACAGCAATTAGCAATTACTTTTTCTCAGCAAGCAGCTTTATTACTCTGAGTCTAAAAACTAGTTTTTAGGTTAGGATGTTGCACCAACTTAAAAAAAATATATATATTCAAGTTTTTCAAATGAAATTACATTATCTAATGTTATCTCTTCTGTAAAACTTCTCACGTTCCTGTGTGAAAATCATGAAGTCTGCTTAGTACCCTTGTATCTGACACTTTGGTAAAATGCATTCAGTGTTAAATATGGCACATTTTTCAGCACTTGCAACATTCTTTGTGTGAAGTTGCACAGTTAATATATTAGAATATCTGGTCTTTGAAGCAAACATTAATTATCAATAAGTTGAGGTATCCTGCATAGTTTACAATATTTAAAGTAATACACTTTTTTATTAAACAGGAGGAGCTGCTGTAACTGAACTAGTGAAAAAAGAAATCTGAAATTCCTGTGTAAACAAAAAAGTTTTACATAGCGAGATGAAGTGGGATTGGGTTAGGACTTAAGGTTAGGGTTAGGGTTGAGTTTTCATGCTTACCGTAAGGATTTAGATTTAGGGCTTGGGCTAGGTTTTAGGGTTAATGCCAGATTTAGGCTTAAGGTTTATAAGTAGGGTTTAGAGAAAAAGTAAAGATCATGTTTAGGGCTAGGGTTAGGTTAAAGATCTAGGGCAAGGTTTAGTGGTTTAAGACTAGGTTTTAGGGTTTGGGTTAGGGTTTCAATTTACAGTTACGGTTAGGATTAGGGCTGGATTTTTCTTTACAGTTATGCTAGTATTTAGTTCTATGGTTAGGTTTCTCCCTCTGTTTTCTATTTATTTTATTGCTATCAAGGAAAATTTCAGTAATCTAAGAGTAACTCTGGGCAATTTCTTGAAATGTTTTGAAGGTGATTATCAGAAGACACCCAGCTTCCAGTATTTGGTGTCTAACATTTCCGTAATTCTGGAAAACTTGCTATTAATGCCTGAGTCTTCAGATATCTGTACCTGAAATATTCACATATATCTCAGCTTTCTTCTGAGGCTAGTAGTTCTCAATTCACTAAAAGGAAAGCACAACCTTCTGTCAGAAAATATATATTAGGAATTCCAGGATTTAATTGTTTTCTTCAGCCTTCAGTCTGTTCTTTTCTGTTCCTCAATCCTCTTCATTTATTCTACCATATCTTAACACAAACAACAGTGCCTTAAAGTTAAGTCTAAAATAGAAGAATAATCCACAGAAGCATCCAGTATACTGAAACACAACTGTGTATATTCATAGTCTTCTCTGACATCATTTTGTTCCATGCCAACTAGGAGTCTTAAAAATAATTCCTATTTTATCCTTTTTTGAGGATAAATACACTGAAAAATCTATTCACACAAAGTAGTTTGCATATGGCAGCCTTCTTTTGGAGGTTAAGAAAGTTTTACAGTGTAGAAACAATCTGTTCAATGCCAGATAGCCTCTATAGCCAGAAACTTCTCCAGGCATGGTTAGAAAAGACATAAAAACATAACCTCAGTGCCTCTAGCAAATATTACAATCATTTGAGAGAAGAAATTACATCTTTATTACAAGTCCTTTGAACTAAGTTTTTTTGGGAAACCTCATTGTTTTATACACATTATTCTTCAGTACTATAACAACACTGCTTGCATACATTATAGTGTAAGTAAATACCTGAGTTCAAAATGGGAGACATTCTGTTTGCAAATGTGTGTACACTGAGTAGGCTAGTTCCTACACTGCACAAGGTCAGGTTAAGTTCTTTCTTTTTTAACTTTTTTCTTAAATAAACCGCATTAAATTAATATTTTTTCCCAATCTGCTGCAATAGTAGTATGATCTTCTTAGTGCTCTATTCTTTTTTATTGATCAGTCTATATTCATGGTTTATATAGTACTGAATTCTGGAGCAGTGAGACTAAAGAGTTCTGAAGCAAGACTAATCTTGCTGGCTGCAAGACAACTCAAGATGCTGAGTCATCAAAGAATCTTCTTTACAAAACCAGAGAAAGAAATGCCTATAAATGCACCATCCAGTTTTGCCACTTACAAGGCAGAAACATTAAAGTGATTTTTGCATTGAGCCTCACCTAAATGTCACACTGCTATGAAGCCTCCCCTAGCTCATGTGGCTTGGCAGCCTAATCTGTTTTATGTAACCAGAGCTTACATATTATGGTGGTTCAAGATGTGCCTATTAAATCATTTGAAGCTGTCTGTTTCTGAAATTATTAGTGATTTGCTCATCTGCACATTTTCTCATAGGCATCTTGGCAAAATCTGTGTTCCTATCTTACTTCCGTGTCCTTTGATCAAAGAGACATTATCGACTTTCTGGTAGAAGACTAGTGAGGCACCGGAACAGGTTGACCAGAAAAGCTGTGGATGCCACATCCCTAGCAATGTTCAAGGCCAGGTTGGATGAGGCTTTGAGCAATCTGGTCTAGTGGGAGGTGTTCTTGCCTGTGGCAGGGGTGTTGGAACCATATGATCTTTAAGGTACCTTCCAACTCAAATGATTCTATGACTCTATGAGTTTATGAATTTCTGTCATTCTGAAGCATCTCAGGAGTTCACGTTTCAGCTCAGTAGTGTGTAAAAGGCATTGTGGTTTATCTCCTTGTTGGCCCTATATTAGATTTTACCTACTCAGACACTTTCAAAAAGTTCTTCAAATTCACCAACAGCTTCATTTAGTCTTGATCTCTATTTTCTTTACCAGCCTGTCAGTCTCTGCCATTTCAGGCTTCTTTGGAGTTTTCTCAGAGAAAAAATAATTATTTTAGACAACAGAGTTAAAGAAACTAATATTAATTGTTGATCATTTTTTCATTTCCACTCTTTGTATTCCAGAGTTGAAAAGTATCATAGCTGTTAAAATTAGAAGTGTTTGACCCACAGTGTTTGAGGACAATATCCCAAAGCAGCACACAATTTTTAGGAGTTAATTGGTACCTCTGAGTTTGCTATTTTATGACTGGCTTGATCTCCTCTCTGCACTCATACCTGCTCAGCTGTGCAGATGGTAATGTAAGTGTCAGCAAAGGATGAAGCAAAGGTCTTGGTCCATCAGTTGTTTCATAGGAAATAAATGAGTCTAATTTAGAAACAGCATGTCCTCTCATGTCTGTAAAAATAGACAAACTAACTTAAGTGCTATTTGGCTCATTAAGCTCTGATAGGCTGACAGAGACTGCCTGTGTACCCCAAAGTGTAGACAATGACAGATGACCTTTTAGCAGAACAAGTTGCCAGTAACAGCACATAGAACATTGATCAGACATTGAAGATAACTACATCATAAAAACTTGAAATTGGCCACTTCAGTACAGCCACCAATGGATTCAAATAGTCAGGAAATCAAACACATTCACTTTAACAGTTGTATCTACTTTCCTAGTGATCTAGCAAACAAAAGGAAATTAATAATCTTAAAGCAAAACAAGTCTTGTACTGATTACTTCAGTTACTCTTTCAGGATATAGCAGGTGTTGGATGCAAAGTTAGGGCTAATTAGATACTATCTTTGTTATCACAGCATCACATCCCTGCTTTGTCTCGGTGCCATGGGACCAGACTCCTCTCCCATTGGAGAGCACTCCTCTGCCATGAAGGAGGCAGCTTGGTAGCAGTAAGACTCTTTCTTTTCCTTCTTCCATTTCATTTATTTATTTATATATCTTTTAAAGAGATGCTCAGCTATTTTCTGAGATGTGCCATAGAATCATAGAACCATAGAACAGTTAGGATTGGAAAGGAACTTAAGATCATCTAGTTCCAATGTTCCTGTAATGCCCCTGTGTTGGCTGGAAGCTGAGGTTTTTATTAAACAGTTTCTGGTGGATTCTCATTCAGAAAATTTCTGTTAATGATAGTTGTGTTTCTTTACCTAAACTGTATTCCAGATTTTGGAAAGTTATTTTCAAGCAAGATATTTTATCTTAAATCTTTAGTTCTGTACACTTAAATTCTCATCTGTGTATGCCTTGCTACCATTAACATTAAAAGTCAAATGGATTAATATATAGCACACAAACTGCAGACAGACTCACAGAATGTTCACTCCTTATGTCTATGTTCTTTCACACCTCTGATGACACCTGTTGCTGTTATTCAATATCTATAGCTAATGAGGTTTAACATAAAGGAACTACATGATGAAGTTAATATTTTATTGCAAAAAATGTAGTCTTGTATTTAAGAATACAAAAGACATGTCTTTAAGGTCACTGAAAATCACTCACTTTCCTCTAATAGCGTTTTCCAACTGGACAAAATTGCAATTCTGTACCTTCAGAGTCCTGTACATGCATTAATTCCACATTAAAGTTGGAAAGAATTATAAATATTGTGATAAGATTTTCAGTTATTTTCATTGATGAAACATCAGCATTTACTCTAGAGATTTTTTCACCACTACAAACTAAACACAAAATGTAGTCTATTAGGGTAACAAAAGCTTCAGCCTAATAGCTTGGCAGATGAACTTTTATTGTTATTATTATTTTCATGGTGGTTCTCCTTTATCATATGATGCTGAGAGGTTTATAGAAGTAGGTATTGATCATAATTATTTTAATCCCTATTTTCTGGTTCATGCCTTAAAAAGATGCAGCCTGAAAAACTAATGAAATCTCAATTGTAAGAATAAATTTAAGAAAGTTGGGGATGTAATGAACTCTTCTTTACAACAGACTTCAGTTTCTCCTATGAAATTTTTTGTTTGATAACAGTTTTTATGCACTAGAAGTAAACATTTCAAATTGATATTTTTTGGTGGAGCTTATTATGTTTGATAGAATGTAAACAGTCATCAATGGGACTCAAGTAAATTAGAATGGCACAAAGTCCAGACATCTAAGTTCTAAATGACAATTAGTAATTGGGATACAGTGAGATGCATTTGCACCTGTATCAGTACAAGATCATTTTTAGTGCTGCTCCACTGCGATAAAAATGTGACAGATATAACGGACTAAAGCACTATGTAGGTGACTTTAACCTCTCTGGCCATGCCCATACTGAAGTGACTAAGAAAAGCCTGAGACAGGGAAAACAGTGTTACTATAATTGCACAGAATAAACTTGCATTTCCCTTTGAATTACAGCTTGTGTACTTCCATAGCCCTCAATGGATTTTTGTTCCATAGACCTGCCTCAATGTATTTTTAACTCATACAGACCATATGAGCATCCAACTTGCACAACAGCCAGTGGCATGTAATTTTATTGTTTTACTATGCATTGTGTGAAAGAACAATCTCCTTTAGCTTATTTTGAATGCCCTGACCACTCCTTCCACTTAATGTCCCAGCAGCCTCCTCTGAGACTTGTTTCCAGATACGGCTGTGCCAGATGACATTCTCAGGCACAGAGAAGATGAACATGCCCAGCTTTGTCATGCTCATTGACTAGTTTTGCACAATCATGTGAATGTCTAGTGGTCTTGAAAAGTCTTACAAGCTGTCTTTTTTTCCTAGAGTGTCCTTTTCCCCTGGAGTGAATATTGCCTAAGACAGAAGCAGTGTGCAACAATTTCTAGGTGGTTTACTTGACCAGTAATCTCATGTTTGGTATCCTGTACGTCTGCCTGACACCCCTGCTAGTTCTAAAGCACATACTTGATGCACTACATCAATGATCATTATTTAAACTCTTCAGTGAAATAATAATAAAAAAAGGAACAATTAAGATTAATCAGGGGGTTTTATATATTTTTTGTATAATACCAGTCTTTCACTCTTCCTTTCATCTCAACTCCTCATCGTGTGACTAACAAAAAGTGACTAAAAATAGAGTCAGGGCTTAAGGGCTTGAAGTGACAGTTTGAAATCAAGCTGATGTTATTATTTTTTACAATGTACTTTGGACTAGACCCTTGGCAGCTGTAGTGGCGTGTTTCCACTGAGCCCAGTAGCAGAGCTAATTTCATGGCAGCTGAGAATCTATCTAAAATTCATAAAATTCAAAGACCGAAGTCTTATTTATAATGACAGACTGATATTAAGACAACCTCAGATGCACTGGAGTGCTGAACGATCTCAGTTGTATCATGCTGCAGCGTTAGCAGAACAACATTACATGCTTAATTTAAATTTTCACATTGAAGCTTCAGAATACTAGTATCCATTTCAGGACTAGGTGTTCTCTACTTAAAGTGAGGACATTTGTGCCTTAAGATGATAGTATTAAAAATTTTACTGGAATAATCTTAAAACCCTCCATTTAGATCAACTTTGTTTTTTTCAGGGGGAAGGATTTTTGAAGAAATGCTTATTCGGTTTTGCTTGGTTGGGGTTTTCCTTGTTGGATTGTCGTTTTCTTCATGGTTTTTATTTTCCTACTGTGGTTAATACCAAATGATTTGGCTGCCACATTTGTGTCCAAACTGCACATACCAACTGTAACTTGCTGTTTTCTGAAAGTAAAAAGTAACAAAGACCTCCTACTGAGAAATAAGGTCTGTGTTGGCATTAGCATCAGTCTCCAATTAATATCCAGAAAAAGAAAGAGAAGTTAAATCCCCATTAACACAATTTTTTGCCCTTATTTTTTATTGCTTAGAGTTGTTCACTGATTTCAAATTGTTTTTCAACTGGCCATAGTAAGTTTATCAGACAGGGCACTATATTCAGAAAGTCTCATTCCACATATTGTCTGCTTTCTATTGAGGTATTTTTAAGTACTTAATAGTTACTAGTACTGTAACATAATAATATAAAGCATTTATTTCAGTCTAAGTTTTTCCTTTTCTTTATACTCTGAAAATCTGGAGCAAAACCAGGAAAGCTAGTGATCAATAAACATAAAAGTAACTTCTGTGACATTCACAACAGAAGGAGAAATGGAATTTTCAAGTGACTGTTCAGCAGAACTCCAACAAGGCACATACAGCAGATTGATGTCATAGAATCATACAATAGTTAGGGTTGGAAGGGACCTTAAGATCATCTAGTTCC